>JACXGJ010008949.1:0-25564 GCA_016801105.1 Esox niger
ATGCTCAAATCAGTGCTGTGTGGGGGGGGGGGGCTTAGTGGGCTGTGCAGGCAAAAAAACAGGTAACATTGAAAATTTGGCCAAACTCCTCCCCGTCAATAAGAGACCAATACAGTTAAAAACCACAGCTACTTTGTTATTTAAGCCAAAGGAGGCAACCCCCTGTGAAGCCAAGGGTTAACATTTTCAGCATTATGAAATTGTAATTACTTAGATTTTTGATTTATTATTATTGAAAAGTATAATCTTTGTCAACTCTTAGATTAGGTTACATTTGTCTGTCAACAATGTTGGAGTGAAGATAAATATATAAAAAAGGTTTGAGGTGTACTCAATTCCACAACTACAGCTACTTTGAAATGCCAACATAAAACCAGTGCACCTTACAAAGATTGTGTTGTTTACACCATTTGTAATTCATTAATATGTGTTAGACTTCTTCCAGGCCATGCATATATTGGTCAGGGGTCTGAATCCTTTTGACAGGCATCATTGGGACATCGCTGAACCAGTGTTCAACACATTCCAGTTAAGGGAATTCATGCGAACCAGCTTTTCCTCTTGCACAGAGAGGCTGACATGTTTTCCCATTTTTCTAGCACCATTGTAGAAACTGCGGAGAGATCTTCTGCAACGCTTGCTCTGACAACGAGCTGCCCCTGCCTGCCTCACCGAAACCTGTCAGAGTCTGTGATACATGCCACGCCCTTCTTCTCCAACGCTGCTCCTCAAATGCCACATGAGATGTCTGCTGTCAGGCCCATCCGCTGCTTTACAACCCCCCCCAGCTCAGACTAGCAGGAAACCCCCGAGACTGTTATCAGGTGTCAAACGTTTACATTCTTCCCTCTGTATAACGAGTTTTAGTCGATATATAAAACTTCTGTGACACTAAGAAATTGTTTAGTCAGGCAACTCAATTTTAATATTCTCTTAATTGGTCTTTGACCAATTAGATCGGTATGATATGACCAGTTAAATTAAGAAAAAGAGTTGTGCTGCTTGTGTAATCACTTTATGTTGTCGTGAAGTCTCAATTTACAGTGGACTGAAAACCATGTGGGTAGCTTAACATTTCATTCTAAATCTGCAGTAGGAATAAATTGATAAGAGACAATGTGAAGTGTTATACTGGCTGAGCCTGTTCTGATGGGGAGGAGACATTGGATGTAATTCAAACTTTGAGTCTTGTTATTTCACTTGAATGGACAGGTTAACTTTTTTCCCCATACAGTTGATGTAGATGGCATGTTATAGAGGTACCCCACCCCTTTATCCGATTTATTCAGCTGTACGCATTTCAGCATCCTCTCCACTCCCCTGACAAATACTCAAGTAATGATCAATGAAATATAACGTTGTGGATGGATAGGAGACAAATCCATGTGCACATCTGATGACCAAAAGACTGCACTGCAGGTGCTATTCGTTGGTAAATGTGTTCCGTAGCCCTGCAATTTATGAATGAAAATTTAGTGAGTCCTGCTGGTGTACCTAAAAGCCAAATCATCTATATTTATTTTCTGTACAGTTTAGTAGGTTGCAGCAAAATGATTGTTACTAGATTAAAGGTGCAGTAGGTCAAACCAAACAAATCTTGAAATATCAAACAAATGAAATGACTACAGTTACTGTGGATGGGGAATGCTTCCACCAGTCTCCTGTGGTCATTTAGATCAGTCTTTTGCTTTACTTGACATGCCATTTCCATCAAATAGATTTGGTTAAAAGTAAATGTGTCCTTTAACTGTTGTAATTCTCACGTGCCTCTATGACCAAACTGTGAAGGAGTACCCCTCCCAGATTGGTTTCTGCATGGTAGAAGGCAGGCACTTTTCAGAATTATGTTCATCATGAGCACTAATGTACGCAATGCTGCTTTCAGTGGTTGAGATGCTGAAACTAAATGAAAACGGCACACAAAATGTACATGTTGTAATTACAATTACTGACTGAAAGCAAGTTGGTATAATAAATTATTAACTTAAAGTATTATCATTATGTCAACTTGCTAACATAGCAAATGATTTGTTGGGAACCATGCCAATCTTGTATTTTTTTGTAAAGTGGAAACGGGTTTTTCCGAGGGGTTTTTGTTCCTGAATTTTTGTGAGTCTTTCCTACAAGTTTTAAAATGTCTCACAAAGTGGTAGAAGATGCAATGTGCATTAATTTGTGTAACCACACACTTGCTGTAAATTTGTTTTGTATTCAATCAGCTAAACAATGTTTACAGTGAATCATTTTCATTAAAAGGAATGTGGTAACTCATGTGTGCAAGCTTCATTTTCAATAATCCATTGATTGCAAGTCTTGGAAATAAATTCTACCTCCTTTTTGCAGATATGGAATGTTATTAGTGGATTCAAGGTAAACTTCACAAATCCCTCTCCAGAATATTTTTGATGCTGACAGGTAGGGATAATTGCTAAAATGAGCATTTTCTGCTAATAATCTTTGCTGACACAGTGATAATTAAATATAAAATTTATTCAGTAAAATGTACAATAGGTGGTTGGCCTATGCAACCACTCAAATATATTTTTTTTATCCACTTCGAGACTGGAAAATATTCTAAGTAGCAGGTACTTTCCATGAACATGTGAAAACATTCAAATACAAAACAAATCTTCAACGTCTGGTTGAGTACGGTGATTCCTCTTGCTTAGAACATGCCCCTCAGTCCACTCCCCCTTGAACCGGAGCCTCCTGAGCTACCATAGAAACCACTGCTACGGCCTAAAACCCAGGCGGAAATCCAGAAACGTGCATTAAAACGCATCTCCGCCACTGTTGGCTGAATAACAAGCAGATAATATGTCAAACTTACCCATCTCAGATGCCCCACTAGCAGTTGAGTTTAAGAAGAGCTCAATGTATCGATGTTCTGCAAAACAAACAAAACACCTTTAGAAATGACTGCTCTACAGTGCCTGTAGAAACGACACCCCCATTTGTTGGCAGTGCCTCAGTTTGTTCCATTTAAATTTGGATTACCCCCACCCACTTATCCACAGACTACTATTTTTCTTTAATTCGTGAAATAAAAAAAATACTGAAATGTTAGCTTTCTCCTTCAGTTGTTTTTTGAAAGCTCCCCAGTGCTCATGGCGGAACATGTGCAGTGCAATTCAATGCCCAAAAACCAACAGAAACTGCTAAACTGTTCCTGAAATCATGTGAATAACTGAAACACAGGTGATTGGTTAAACCTGAGCTGATTTAGGATTGTTTTTACAAAATGGGTGAAACTAACCCAATTATGACATTAAAGTTGGTTACTTTTTCCCCTATATAGAATTTCCCAATATATAAAAAAAACGTCCCATAACCGGGAGATTATGTTTACAAAAGTATAAAATAATCCTTATTTAAATGCATGAAACTAAGGCAAATGGTTAAAACAGAACACAGAGGTTCAAGGGGGCTATAGACTTCTGATTATCATGCATTTTAAAAGTAGGGATCCACGTACGCATGTGATTCTTGTCCTTGGACATAGCTGAAACGGCATCTTCATGAGACCTAAACTCCACGTCGGCCTCGCCTGTGGATTTTCCATTTGGCCCCACATCGATGTGAACTCTCACAGGACTGAGTGGCGAGAAGAACTAAACCAAAAGGTGTGCACACAGACATAACAAAAGTGGAACGGGTTTGGATGAACATTTTCGTACAGAATGGAGGTTTCGTAATTGGACTCTGAATGTCAGTTCTTTTACATGTTGATGGGGGAGAAAAGGCTCACATTGGCTATGTCTCCCTCAGTAGCACGGAAAGGCAGGCCCCTCATGTGTACAAAGTGTCCGCTCTGGGAGCTGGAGGCACCCGCAGAGCCGTAGCCATGGCCACCCATAGCTGTTGTCAAGGATACGGAGTTAGTTTGTGGATCATCATCATCATCATGTCTGACCGAAGAGCAGCTCTTACCTCTGCCCCGGTCGCCCCTCCGGTCGTCGAACATGCCGTTACCAAAACAGTAATTACTGAAACCATTGTAGTTGTCAAATCCACCATAGCCTGTCAACAGAAAGGGAGAATCAACTAAGCTCGTCAGACCATAAGTCAAACTCAGTCTAGTCCATTGCCAAACGCTTCACTTCTCTGGGCCAGATCTACTGAACATACCCCCACTGTAGCCACCACTTCCACGCATTTGGTCCAAAAGAGCTCCCCCTCGTCCCGGACCAGGAAAGAACCCACCTCGCCCCATCATGGGTCTATCGTATGGACCGGGTCTTTGCCCCATCATCCTCCGGGGAAGCTCATAGTAGGCCCGGATTTCGTTCCGGCTGCTCTTAAAGATTTCTATATACCTGAATGGGTTTAAATGCAGCTGGGGTTATGACATGATCATGGAAGAACAGCCACATGGAGAACATCAACAGACAAGACACTGTACATGACTCATATGGGCAATTTGATCTATGCCAAGTTATTGTGGTCAAACATGTGGCTTTATCAAATCTACAGGGGCAAGAAATAATGGCAATAGATTTTAGCAGTAACAATATGGCGCAACTTTCCCATAATCGGCTAATGACAGCCTGTTTTGGTTTGGCACTATTACTATACTACAATATTAGGCTCTCCCTGGCTCCCAAGATTCTACAGCACCAATGTTAACTCCCTCTCCACACTGCATTCAAACTAAAATTAACTCAAGTGCCCAGATTTAAGTATGGCATCTGCCCAAGTAACAAAATAAATCATATCATCTTTAACTTACAGGAAAGATGCATGAGACCCCGCCCCATATGACATAACATTAATACCCAGCCCAGGCTGTCCGTCCCACCTGTGCCCTATCCTTTCCTTGTGTTTCCCCAGTGCCTTTTCTGCTATCTCCTTTGAGGCAAACTGCACGAAGGCTTCCCCTGTGCTCCTCCCCTGGTAGTCCATCGGCAATGTTATCCCATTTGGCACGATTTTCAACCCTTTAACCCAAGGACAAATAACCCCACAAGGGGAGACATGTTAAAAAGCTGCAACATTCCCATCTGTATGAAAGAAAAGCCCTTCCCCCCCCCCCCTTGTGTTCAACTATTTCAATGGCATACATCTCTTAGACACACCATAAGACTCAAGAACATACTGCTGAACAATTTATCCATGAACATACTATTCAGAGAGCAGAGACAAACAGTCAACGCAGCATTGTCCCAGACAGATTTTGCATGAGGTTTTATAAACAGAATCTCTGCATAACTGTTATTGGACTATAACTACTACATATTCTTGACGTGAAATAATAACATACATATTCCCTGCCACTGTTTCACTAAAAAGCAGAGGACAGGGGCTGGAAATTTGACAGGACCAGGCTATCCATAATATTCTCCAACTCATTAGGAGCCTAAACATTCAAATTCACAGTTTATAAATCAAGAGTGCGCCTGGAATGTTATCAAACCATAGTTGGTTCTAAACACTCTACTTCGGTGCTGTCACACCCGTTTTGTTTTGGGATTTAAATGGTTTATAGCAACGTTCTAACTTAATACTAACCTAAACATTTGCATAAAATCACACTAGAAAAATGTCTCTTCCCCCTAAAACATCACACTCTGTGGCAGTAAGGGGTGTGAGCAGGTGGGATGTTTGCCCAAACATGCTCCACGAATTGATTTTAGAATCGAATGTTTTATTTGGTTTCTGAAGTCAGTGTGTCATTGTGTTGGGAAACATCTGCGACACACTACTGTCACTACCGCAGGGCAATGCATGATATAATCGCAGCCATTTAAAACAGGAGCACTCTGGTCCCATTATCACCTTTGAAATTCCTAAATGCCTCCAAAAACACTGTTCTCAAATGGTGATATTGAATGGTCTACAAGACCTAACCCAGTCTTATATCACCACCAATCCCTCTGTAAACAAGATTTGAGTTATTGGGTAGAAGGACATGCTGCTCTGATTGGCTATAATTTGTTTTCTCTCATTGTGTCTGGTTAACCAATAATGGTTGGCAGCATTTAAATTTTCAGCCTGAAGGGGAATGTAGGCTGATCTTGTGACCGGAGTGGCTCCTCAAAAGGAAACAAAAAAAAAACTTTGAAAAACTTATGATATGGTGAATGCATATTTTTAGACCTCAAAAGAAAAAGGCAATATGAAATATTCACATACCACTTTTTAAACTCACATACTTCACTGAACACTGAGAGGAGTGATGTATTAAATGCCTGTTTAATTGAAACGCAGTTGCACCTTTTTTAAAGCTAACAACAGAAACGGATGTGTGTCAAAGCTTTCATATCTTATAGCCTCCTTTAGCCTGTCAATTTCCATGTCATGTACTCAGAATGCGTATGCCTGAAACTAAGCATTCAACAGGCCTGCTCTTTTCTGCATTCAACATTTGACACTTTGAATAAAGACACCTTACTAAAGTCAGGGTATGTACCTGCAAAGAACTGCACAATCTCCTCCTTACTGCAGCCAAAGGGCAGTCCTCTGAGACGTAGCATACAGCCACTGCAGCTGTCGTAGTCCGTTGGCCCACTGCGCTTCAACACCCAGTCCATCTCGCTACGATTTGACTTGAACACTACACAGGACAGAAACCGGCAGTTAGTCAGGGAGTTGAATCACAGTCGGCGTTAGAGATCCGTCATAGATAGTCTAGTACCTTCAATGTAGCGATGGCCCATGTATTTCCGATCCTTCGCTATGGCATTTTTAAAGTCTTCTGCTGTTTTCAGCTCAACGAAAGCTTCTCCACTAGGCCTTCCCTCTTTGGAGAATGTAAAGCACACTCCATTCACTTTACCGACAATGTTACAATCTGAAAGAGATACACCAAATTACTTATTTTGTGCCATTGGGCAACAAGGTGTGGACAAATGATAAAACCAAGTTACTCTTCAATCCCAAGGACGCCTCCTCACCAGAGAAGAATCCTGCCACTTCCTCCTGGGTGCAGGACCAAGGCAAGCCCCGAATCCTCACCACATAGCCCTCATCATTAACAGACATACTTCCTCTGGAAATTTGACAACAAAAAAAGCATCTTCATTAGAATGATTTGTGCATACATCGCAACATCAGCAAGGCATGTATGATCGGGAATTCAATTTCCAGAAAGCTAACATTAACTAATCTAACTTATTGTCTTCTTCAAGGACGATTGCGCATATATATATATATATATATATATATATATATATATATAGCCATCCTTGGGGCGAACTTCGCAATAATCGACTAGTTTGCATCAAGGTTAATTAACCAGTTTTTTCTGCCCACATAGCTATGAGATTGCTAGTTACGTGACCTTTACAGTTTAAATACAGCACAATTAAATGTTCTTCACTAGGCAGCTTGCACTTGGGCTGTCATTATTCATGTCCTTGAAAGTTTGCTAACGCTAGCAAAAACTACAGTAAATCCATGAACTGTACAGCAAGCTAAAGGTATTCATGCGATTTCTAAAATGCACATCAGTTAGCTAGCTAGCTAGTCTAGTACCTTGATAGATGCCAGCAAGCTAACTCTTGCTAACGACGTCGTTACCTAGCAAACATTAACTAGCTAAGTTAGCAAAGCTTCAAAGCTAGCTAGGACATGGATAACGGTCAAACCAACTACGTCAGGAAACTTTCCATCCAGTTCGATACACATATAGCAAGCCACATACCAGCGCAAATGAACTTCTAAGATTTCAATAGGTTGTCACTAAAGTATAAGTAATACAATTAGCTACGGTACGGTAGCAAATATGTCTTACAATTCCCGTCCCCGGATTCAGTCCTTCTCAGGTGACAGATTCCAGCAGGTACCAATGTCGCGAGAACACAACATCTCAGATAACGTGGTAGCGTTCCAAACCGTATTTTGAACAGTCCAGCTGCGCATAAAAATGTAATACTGAAACTGTAAATGTGTAAATCAACTGTTAATCCATGTACGTTAAAAAAGCGTACTGTTCATATTTCATCATCCTATATAAACTGATATAGAAAAAAATTGCTGGAAGAACTGCTTTTGATTATTTTGTCCCACACTCATTGAATGCCATTCAAACTACGCGTGATTTAGTGATTGACAATTTAACATTTCTTATGATTTTTTTATTTTTATTGTCGATTGTGATTTATTTTGGTTAATCGATGTTGTATTTCCATTTTGTATGTGTTTTTCTTATTGTAATACAGGGCTCAGCATAAAAAAAAAATTAAAAAAACATACATTAACCAAAACGGTCTCAGCAGTAAAAATCTGTTGATTTCTCTGTTTAAATTAGGTTAAAAAAAATAACAATTCCCCTGAACTGGAAAGGCACCCTTTTCTGTTCTTACATCATCAATTTCTTCCATAGGGAATTTTTTGGTACATATCAAATGAGGTCTGAATCATGTAGGCATAAATAACCTTGCAATTTTCATAATAATGCAAATATCTATAGGACAAGCAGACTTTAGCTATTTGCATGACTATGAAAATGCCCCCTCAGTACTGCTGTATCATTGTCACCAGGTTTTAGAATCCTGGTCAGGAACTTGCTTTATACTACGGAGCACAACTGACAAAGTGCCTGCAGGTTTCGGTTACATATGATGAATGAACTCTATCCCCGCTGTGTGAAACACTTCGGGCTGAACAAACATTCAGCAAACCATTCGGGGCTAAGCAATCATCCACACGTATATTACATTCAATCCAGCCTAACCAGCGAGCCACTCATATTGAAAGAGCCAGCCATCTAATAGCCGACCAAAGTAAGATGCATTTTGGGATATTTGGACACCGGTTGTCAAAATAGGTTCCCTGAAATTGTGTACTGTTATATAAGTGTTAAAATCTGCCATATAAATAACAGAGTATTGCACATCCAGACCAAATTGGGAGGTTTTAGAAATCAGTTTGTTATGCACCAGTCCCTGAATGCATATCTAATAACAATAAACATGTTTTCATTAAGTAGTAACAGCCTATTATAGCAGATAAGCATGCAAAGAACAGATTGTTATTCACACCAACAACCTGGGACCAAAAAGGGTCAACTGCCTCAGGGATAAAAATCTGTTTTATAATATTTCTCTAATGTTGATCTAATAGTCCAATCAATGCTTTAAATAGGCAGGCCTAATGTGTCCAGTCCATAAAACTGGTGCTACTCTCTGCTCAAAATGCAAAAATTACCAATCCCTAAAATCTTAAGCCTATTCACTAATGGAGAGCATTTAATTAGGTAGCCTGTATATTGGTTAACAGACAATCCATTACTGGGCTAACTGGCTTTTGCCTGTTGCAGTTGGTCCAATCCGTGTACTTTAATACAACAGAGCCTACATTACTACATTTTTTCAGCGATATGAGAAATGATTGTCCTATAGTTGGAAGGTTTTCCCTATTACCCGACTAGGTGTTGCCATTGCTGGTTAAATAAAATACTAAGATTCTGCCACCCCTCGGCATTGGCCCTGCCATCTTAGCCAATCAGGATCCACCACTGCTACTCGGACGATGTACACCCCTTGGTTAAAGTTCATTTGTCTGCATTTGTCTTCTACTCTTCTTAGTGAGAAGAAATGGAGATTCCAGTATTCACTGTGGATTCGTTTACCAACTTGCCATTCAAAGGAAATCCAGCAGCAGTTTGTCTACTTTTACATGTAAGTAACATTCCTTATTACATGTATATCTGCTTTCTCCCCAAACATGTACAATGTAATATTGCATAAATGTTTACTGTTAAATTATGTCTGTCCTCGTAAAAACAGGAATTGCAGGATGATGCGTACCAGA
Source organism: Esox niger (assembly GCA_016801105.1). Lineage (NCBI taxonomy): Eukaryota > Metazoa > Chordata > Actinopteri > Esociformes > Esocidae > Esox > Esox niger. The sequence continues at coordinate 9,754 of JACXGJ010008949.1, forward strand.
AAATTGCTGCCGAGATGAACTTATCAGAGACTGCCTTCATCATAAAGTTAAATTCAAATGATGACTTCAGCTCAGGTAACTTGAGACATCCTGAACTCAAGTTGAAACAAACAAATGTATTCTATTTAAAAAGACATTCCACCCTAACCCTAACCCAGACTTCACATCTCTGCGATAGACCTCACATCTTTATAGCTGTCTCATTATGGCATCTGTGAGAACATGAGCAGCAGCATCACAGATGGTAGTGAAATGAAAATGGTTCTCCAAAAGAAAATTGAAGACCCACATGAAGGCAATGTTGCGGCAAAATTAGCTAGCTAAGACCATGCTCCAAAAATACGATATAGTCATGTTGTGCCAAACGACGCTAGTTCAGGTAACAAACCTAAGGCACACTGTTGAAATAGGTATTAATGTATTTTATTTCACAAAGAAATTCTACATCTTTGTCAGTCCTCTTTCACATGGTTATATTGAAGTAAGTTTCAGACACTTTCAGCTATCGAATACACTGGTTCACTCCCATTGCCTTGTCAAACCCTGGTCTTTCAAGTTGGCTTCACAGAGGTTCTGATGTCTCACTATTAAAACTGGATTTAATACCTCTTGGATGGAATTGAGCCTACCTCCATCCTGAAGTAGTACATGTCCTACTACTTCTTGTTAGTTAGCAGGCAAACTGTCATGGGGCATCTTGCCATGTAGTGTGTTTAATTGTAGTGTGTATAAACATGTACCGTATATGGCAAAACCAATGTCACCTATTTATATCAACCTGCAGTTAAGTATTGGCTCATGAACTTAAGTAGATGACTAATTTCACCCAATGACCAGAATGGACAGTGCTGACATGATAGGCCTGGGGTATTCAAATCTCAATTTTTCAATGCAACCTTCGAATCAGGGACTTACTCAGACTTAGGACACCAGATGAGTCCAATTAATGATCATGTGGAACAGAAAACCTTCAGGCTCTGGTCCTCCTTAGGGTACGATTTGAATAACTATGTGATAGGCATTGGGCTACAAAAGAACCCTACTTATCTCCGTGAATGCCCTTTTTCCCATCCTCCTGTGCAGAAGCAAGCAAATCTGCCATCCAGCGGTACTCTATTTTATTGCAAGAAACCAGGATGACTAGCACCAATGCGAAGGCTACATAAGATGGATGAAATAGTGGAAAGGGTAAATCAACTCACCACAACACTAAAATGCTTGTACACGTTGTCTTGAAGGAGAACGCTTTCGCTTGCGGTGGTTCAGCCCAACCGTTGAGGTTCGTCTGTGCGGCCACGCTACCCTGGCCTCAGCTGCAGTGTTGTTTTACAAAAAAAGTAAGAATGAATTGACATTATTCGGTATATCTGAAATGTTAGTGAGTAGAATCTATGACAAACACAATATACTGCGATTCCCTTATTTCTATCCCACGATCCTTTTATAGACAACGTCAACCCAACAGTTGTTTTTGAGACGTTAAGTGGAGAGCTGACTGTACAACGAAGGGGAGAATCAATAGTGATGGATTTCCCCCTGAACAAACCTTCTCCTGTGGTAGGGGATGCCATCAACGTGGTGCATTCACGTTATACACATTCTTTAACTACTGCATAAACGCTAATGCGTACCAAGTTAACGTTTTAACGTATTTTCATTGATACTTCACGTCCACAGTATCTCAATGAATTTAGAGACATTGTCAAGGTAAGTAGCATTATTCTGCAAATTTCAGTGGCATAAGTCATTGGGAAGAAAGACTTGATACGTGTCCAGTACAGTCTTATCGTATATGTGCAGGTGGCTGTAGGAGATCAGCCAGTTCAAGATATCTGCCTTTGTGGAACCACCAAAAAGTTAATGGTGCGACTTGCAGACAAGTGTGACAGGTAAAAAAATATATATTATACACACCGATCAGCCATAACATTATGACCACTGACAGGTAATGTGACTAACACTGAACTGCGTGTGCTTGGTCTGCCGTGGTCATTACCTATAATAAGTGGTCTAATGAAGGAAAAGCAGATCTGATGAATCACGTTTCCTTTTACGTCATGTGGACGACCATGTACGTGCATCACTTAACTGGAGGAGCCATGGCACCAGCATGAACTATGTAAAGCCAAGCCAGCGGAGGCAGTGTGATGCTTTGGGCAATGTTCTGCTGGGAAACCTTGAGTCCTGCCATTCATGTGGATATTTTGACACCAACCACCTACCTGAGTATTGTTCCAGACCATGAGCACCCTTTCATGGAAACGGTATTGCCTGATGGAATGGGCCTCTTTCAGCAGGAAAATGCACCCAGCCACAAAGCAAAAATGGTACAGGAATGGTTTGAGGAACACGAGTTCAATGTGTTGAAGTGGCCTCAAAATTCTCCAGATCACAATCCAATCCAGAAGCTGTGGGATGTGCTGGACAAACAGGTCCGATCCATGGAGGCCCCACCTTGCAACTTACAGGATCTGCTGCTAACGTCTTGGTACCGGATACCACAGCACACATTGAGGTCCAGTGCCTCGACGGGGACGGGTCAGGGTTGGCGGCAAAGAGGGACCAACACAATATTTGTCAGGTGGTCATAATGTTATGGCTGATCGCTGCATCTGAACACATTAGAATTATATGAGGATAGAATGAAACCTGAAAACAACTGAAATCATTAGTGGGTTACAGATCAGTGCTGACATCCCTGAAGCCAGACACGACAGCTCTGCTCCGTTTGGACAATCCCCAGGGGGTTAGGGGTCTAATTGTCACCCTGATGGGGGACGCTGGCAGTCAGCCCCACTACGACTTCTACTCCAGAAACTTCAGTCCCTGGTACGGGATCCCTGAGGATCCTGTGACTGGTAAGCCCACTGAACATTGGCAGGTCATATTCTGAAGTATTTAAGGTTTAAATTTGTTTCCTCACACCCTTGCAGGCTCCTCGCATACGGTCCTTGCAGGCTACTGGTCAGAGAAACTGGGCAAGAAAGAAATGCTGGGTGGGTAATTAAGCATTGCAACAGAGAGCACAGGAAAAAGTTCAATTTACAAATGCCATTTGACAGGAAAATGATACCATTTGTTCTCCACCTGCGTGACAGCCTATCAATGCTCTAGCCGTGGTGGGGAGTTGGAGCTGAAACTACGGGAAGATGGCCGACTGAATATCGCCGGCAAGGCTGTGATCGTCTTGCAGGGAACACTCACTGTTTAGAAAGGCTAGTTGGTACACCGACAGCTAGCCGTACACAACAGCATACAATGAATGTAAACCTGTAATTCCAATCCAGTAGATTTGTATGAAGATAGCATTTAGTATACCAGATCAAGCCTAATCTAGGATAATAAACAGCTCAATTGAGTTTATTGAACCTGATTATTTAGTCCTAGACTAGGGGTTGGTTAGCAAGGCTACATTTTACACTATACACCAACATTTTGAACTTGATACTAAAGTTTAAAATAAGAATGTAGTTACTTTTTACAGTCTTAAACTTGTCTTCATGTACAAGGACTACAGAGGACATCCAGTTTTGTTGCAAATCCATACTGAATACCCTCAAATGATTCAGGGTTCATTCTGTACATTTAACAGGTGTCATTCTGTATGGTTCCCACCTACATAACACTAGATCTCAAATACAAAAAAAGATGGAGTATAGCACCAAACCTACAACAGTAGCTTTGCTGTGCAAACATAATCTGGGATTTTACTGGAATATTAGACTTCAATACGTAATAATATTTATTCACATAGAAAATTACAAAATGTGTCCTCTTAATAATAAAAAGGATAAAAATTCAAGATGGAATTAAAAAGAATCATGAGTGATTACCAATCTAAATCATATAGAGTTATGTGAGGAATTCCTGTGTATTGGAGCTGAGAGTAGAACACTTCTCCATAGCACAAAATGAATGTAAACAATCGCAGCATATAATCACTTGTGTCTTCGAGTTCGGAATGGTCTTATTCCACAGTAATAAAAAGCTTTAAGAAAATAAAACATTAACCACTAGCAGCAATCACTTAGCATCGATTCAACTATTTCAAGTATTTTCCTATTCCAGAAATCAATATTGAGGTATTGAAAGTTGGATTTCCAGATTCTGGACAGTGGTCACAGGTCACAGTTGCATGGTGGGTAATCCCTCATGGGCTTTGGGGGGCAGCTGGTAGATGTGGGGAATAGTTAAGAAAAACATCCCAAGTTAATCGATCATTACCAATGACACAACACTACATTACTGTAAACATAACATGACATTTAACAAGATGGACAAGGGAATCTGCAAAGTGGCCCCTGTAGAGGGATATGACAACATCTGACATGTTTAATGGGCAGCGTGAAGGATATCATGCCCTCCTTTGTGAGGTGACTGAGCAGTTTCTCCAGGGGAGCGTAGCGGCGCAGGGTGGGGGCCGACCCCACCATGAGGAGCTTGTGTTTGGCTCGGGTGATGGCCACATTCAGCCTCCGCCAGTCCTTCAGCAGTTCACCCAGCTGTCGACAGACACACACAGGTCGGTTTACATAAAACCCCATGCCAGGTTAACATCCTACTCTAAAAGACATTAAAGTCCACCAACGTTTCCTTCCGGGTTGCTCCTGACGAAGGAGACGATGATGACACATTTGTCGCGGCCCTGGTACTTGTCCACAGTGTTGACCTCCACACCGCTGAAGGCCGGTCCGACGAGCAGGTCGGAGATGGCCTTCAACTGCTGCCTGTAGGGGGCGATGACGCCGACATCACTGGCCCGGCACCCCGCCTACAGGACCGGGAGAGCACAGATGTCAGGGCAGGACCCCCGGGGACACAAGCAAACAGATAAGAGATCAGGGAAAGACTTGGTCGAATGAGAGTTCTGCGTTTCTCAGAGTATGTGTGACCTTAAGCCGCTCAGAATCTGTAAACCAGGTGACATTCATTGAAATGTGTTTGTGTTTCTCCACTGGGCGTTCAGTGACGCTCCCACCTTCAGCAGCAGGCTGACTATGCCGTGAACCAGCGCCGCTTCGGTCAGATTACTGACTCCCCCCTTGTCCGCTGTCTCCAGGGCGGGCACCTGACAGACGACACAAGCGGAACACATTCAAATGTTTATCTACACGGGGTTAGTGGGGTAACATCGACATGTAAATACAGTTAGACGACAGGCTCAAACACGTGCTGTGTAGCATTATATTTTGCTGTAGTATTGTGTTAGTTAACGAGGAAGTATTGGAGACAGACCTGGGCTGTGTCCAGGAAGCAGACGGGGTTGTGAGGCTCCAGTGCAGCCTGGACCCACGCCAGGTCTTCCGGCAGACACAGACTCCGCTCCAGCTCCTTCTGGACAGCAGCCTGGGAGGACAAGGCTAGCACGCCGCTGGCCGTGCGTTCCGAGCCGCACACCAGCCTCCCATCATACATCAGGGTGTTACTCAGGGACATGATCTGGCTGCAAACATTGAGCGCATTGAGAAACCCAGTTTAGACATTTAAATTGGACTTTGATGTATAAACCGTGAAAGTCATTCGGGGGAGTAGCCAACCTGTTCATCCTGTACTGGACATTAAGCTGGACTACAGCCTGACTGTGACGTTCGAGACGTTTGAACAGACTCTCGTCCATCCCCAGCGACCTGACGACGACACAGATCGTTAGAAACAGAGAGGAAATGACATCCGGTCTCCCCGCCCCCAAAGAGGTCCAGGAGGTGGTGGTGGGGGGGGTATACTCACCTAGCCTCTGTGTTCTGCACAATGGGAGGCAGCTGCTGGTGGTCACCCACTAGGACGAAGCGCTGGGCATAGAACAAGGGTCCCAGGCACACCGGCTGACTGATCTGGGACGCCTCGTCCACGATGCAGAAGTCAAAACGACGACGGGTGAATATGGGGTGCTTTACACCCATGCATGTGGTGGCCACCACCAACTGTGGAGATGGAGAGGGTTACCAGAGTGACGACGAGGTGATGTAGGACCTCTGCTGTGGCCTGTCAAGGAGAGATGGTGGAACTGCTCGTCTCAAGCCTGGGCGAAGTGCGACAGTGGGAAGGAGGCGCACCCGCCCGCTCACCTCCTTGTTGTAGAGATTCTCCAGCTCAGGAAGCGTGCGAATGCCGTCGGCCCGACACCTCTCTTCTGTGTAGGCCAGGATGTCTGGGTGGACCTTCTGGGCCCTACCCAGACGCAGAAAGCCCACCTTGAACCGCCGGAGCTTCAGAAGGATGTTGTCCACAGCGGAGTGGGTGTAGCTGGTCAGCAGCACGCTGAAGCCACAAGCATGGAGAATACGCACCTGGGGGGAACGACCTGATCAGTCATCGTCCCATTCACACATTTCATAATGAAAGAGTCACACAAGAGTTGAACATGGGGAAATGCCAAACTGCTCATACCAGTGTACATATAGTGGTGGTTTTCCCAGTACCGGGCATCCCAACTATAAGTGTATAGTCTTTGGAGAGCAAAACCTTCTTCATGGCCTGTTTCTGAGGTTTGTTGAGACCTGAGACAGCGTGAAAGACCGGGATATTGTTATAGTCAATAATGAGCGTCAAAAAGTAGATTTTGAAGTATAATGGTCAAAAGTGAGAGCAAGGAGATTGTGGGAACCAATCAGAGGACAAACCTTTCAGTATGTTGGCTACTGTGTCCTTAGCTTCTCTGGGCAGAACACTACTGAGGTTTTCTATGAACTGAGGAGGGCTGAAGTCCACTATTAACTCTCTAAGTCTGACACTACAAACACAGGGTAGGCATAGCCAGAGTTATTACCTGCCATTAAACATAAGTACCGCGTTCAAAAAAGAGACACACATACATTTTCCAAAAACCAAACAGTTGAACTGGACACACCTTGGCGCAGAGTTTTCCATCAGCTTGGAGAGGTTCACCAGGTGGGTGCTCATTCCCATCACCCCTTCGTCCTGGTCCAGTCGAAACACAACCTCGGAGAAACTCTTCGAAAGATCCCTTTGGAGATCAGGGGAGAACAGCTCGAATTTCAGACTGCACACAATCAAGCGGCAAATTGAAACCTTCACATTTTAAAGTTATACGTACACTTATCTACCCCCCCCTTCCATCTTACCGATCCAAAGAGCAGCTCAATCCAGTGATTCCCATGTCTATGACGTATCCAGCTGCCACACCGATTAATTTCAAATCCTGGTCGCTCACCACAATTCGGTCTCCAACAATCAGCCCGCTCAAACCCTGGTCCCCGCCACGACAGCGCTCAAAACGATGCACATAGACGCCGTCTGATTGGTTCTCCACTGGGCCAATCAGCTGCAGGTCTCCCATACACTTCCCACTCTTCTCTCTGGACACCAAAATGACATGAATCATCAAAAGAATTTGAGAGCTGGTGGTGTAATCAATGACCACCAAATCAACCTTAAAGTAACACCACGAACCAGATCGGTTAGTCTTTCAGCCTGTTCTATAAATAAGATACGCGACCACATCATAGACAGTTCCTTCTGGACCTTTCTTGGGCCGACTGGAGCCAAATGTTGCGCCGTCCTCCCTTCCGCTCTATGGTTTGGGCTTCCAGGGCACAGAGGAGCAGCCAGTGGCTGAAGTAGAGCAGGTGGGCCTCTTTCAGGTGCTCGGTCTCACGTTGCACCATCGATTGCTGGACCTCACCGCTGAGGCAGTCCGGAGCCCTGCTCTCAACGGCCCTGTAGGACGCGCACACGCACGCACGCACGCACGCACGACAGGTCTGCATCAGGCTGATCATTTTTAACAGACTTCAAGCAGCTTTCCGGAACCGGAGGCGTCTGTCCCTCTGGCAGATGGTTTTACCTGTTGTAGAGAGAGCAGTTCCTGATCTGGGGACACCACTTGCATGTCTGCCTGTCTGTGATGATGTCAGGCAGAGGTCCCATCCGTGTCTGGCCCTCCTTTCTCTTCGTGCTGTTGCCGACATAATGAGCCAGGCTGTTCCTTAATTTCAACAGCTCTGATGGGGAGAGAGAGAGAGAATGATCACTTTTATTTCAGAACCAAAGACAGCAACCGATATTCAGTGCGGGAAAAAGCCCTTCTTTAAGTATAACATTTGGGAGAACACACCCTTAACACAACTGCCAGATGAGTGAGGAAGTGTGTGCTACAGAGAGAAATGTTTGGCTAAGATTCGCCCACGTGTCATGGGCAAAATAACACAGATAAATGAAAGGTCATGTTTGATGTTAGCTCAAGTGTCACATACAGTACCAATTCAGGAAACTTGTTAGAAGACTACAATTTTCTGATGCAAACTCAATAAAAAGACAAATAGGAAAACAAAAGTAAAAATAAAAACATTTTTGATCCTTCACCCACAAGTCGGTCTGGTCCGCTTTCTTCATCATCTGATGTATGCGCTTTGCTTCAACGAAACATCTCACACACTACAGAAGAACCGGGCCTTTCTCCACTACGGACCCTCCCGTTAACCCTGGAAATGAGCACGTGATACGGGCTCACCTCTTCTGTCCATGTGGTTCCCGACTATGGGGTGGAGGCTCCCGGTCTTCAGGTAGAGCAGGAACCCGGCCTCGGCATCCCTGCGTCTCTCTAGGCTCATCAGGGTGTAAAGGATTACCTGGTGAACAACAACGAAAGCACACACACGGGTCTGAATACTGTTCCGGCTGCTGTAAACCTGGATGGTTCAAATGGCCGCGGCCGCTGCGAGTTCTACGGGCTGAGTACCTGGCTCCGGTGCTCGATGGAGTTGGACTCCTTGCCCGTCTTCAGCTCCAGGGGCATGATCCTGTGGACCGGAGGTCGTCCCCTGCGTTGAATGCGCACCCCCGCCGTCAGGTCGATTTTCCCCTTGAGGCCGAAACGCGGCGACCAGATGTTCTCCTCGATGTCCACAAAGTCTGTGAACGTGACGCTGCACGCGGAGTCCTGCCGGCCCAGATCCCCGTCACTGGGTCTTCGGGAGGGGACAACCGAAATGAACCAACTGCCACAATCGGACGTTTCTAGATTTGAATCGAAAACTGAAGGTGGCGCGGCGCTACTCACAACTTGAGAGTTAACTGTTTCCTGCCGGCCTGTGGAGAGGTGCTGAGGTAATCTCCGGCCCATTCTGTCAGGGCAGGCAGGTAATCCCAAATCTCCTGCTTCATGTCCTGCTGAGTCAGTCTCAGGGTGTACCTACACAGCGGCGAGAGGAAGAATTGCAAACAAACCCTGTTAACGTTTGCCCAGGAACCCCGAATGTCCCTGCATGGTTGGGCGGCGTGACGACTCTTACATGTCACCCAGATAGGTGGGGCTGAGGAGGGCTTGGCTGGCCAGCTGTTGGAGCCTCTCCAAGGAGAAGTCTTGAGATATCGCTGCTTTCTGGAAGATGTCGTGAATGATCGTACCGTTCAGCATCTGTTTGGAGCCTCCGTCAAAACTCTAGGCGTGGATTACATATCGTTATAAACCTGGTGCTTCAAACCCAATAAGCTGATTGGCTAACAGCAGAGGTAAATATAAAATAACTGTATTGGTGACCGGTTTGTAATCGCAATAAGTCATCTGGGGGGGGTTTCTGGTATATTGCCAAGTGGTCATGTACTAGATGTGTGCCCATCTTGTCATACTCGTATCCATTTGTCACAGTTGATACTTGTAAACACATACAGCTCCGGAAACAATTGAGACCACTGCATCCTTTTCTTTCCTTTCTAAAAACGTCAAAAAGGAACATTTTAAATGAGGAACAGAAGCGTTCAATTTGCAGTGGTCTCTTAATTTTTACCCTTCTGTTCCTCACTCAAAACCTTCCTTTTTGACATTTTTGGAAAGGAAAGGGTGCAGTGGTCTCTTAATTTTTTCCAGAGCTGTATATTTGTGTTTGGAAAATCTGTAAATGCAATTTTTATAAAGCCTACACCACAATTGTGTGTTACTGCACACTTGTCAGAGCAATTCAGATTTTCATTCACTCCACGTTGTTTGCGATTTAAAAAACAATACGACAGCTCAAATGGCAAACTTACATGCATTATTTTAGTCCTTGTATTAACAATATTCATTATTTGTGAAATTAATGGCAGTCTGGATCTTTTAAGCTCCCTCCAATCAGTTTTGATAGGGGCAACATTTCTTATCTAAAACCTAATATTTGTATTTGTGAGTAAAGCATCAGCAAACCCATGTTTGCTAGGGAGAAAATAATGTCAAATCTTAATAATAATTAATAACATAGTTAGCTAAATGGTTAATAATTCTTAACTGTCTATCAAAGGATTCTGATTAACACCCACCATGTGTTTGGAGAAATAAATGGAGAAAGTTTAGCACTGAGACATGTGGGTGATACCATATGCAGGAGCCCTTACATGCGTGTAAGCACTCCTTTGGGGGGGAACGAGGAAAATGCCACCCACATGTTAGAATCCAATCATAGAAGCAGTCTCAACGAACAACCCGCCCTCGTCTTTACTGACAGCCAAATCAGCCAACTGAGTGCTCAGCATTTCGCACTGCGTGAATGACTTGAGCATGCCCAGTTCAGTCATCTTCTCCAATCAATGACATTACACAATCCTTTAACATTTGTATCCAGCCAATTACTAACATCTGTAATGCCACTGGTTTCTAATTCCTTGATTATACAAAGGTCAGTCAGCCAATACATCAAGAGAGAACTCATTTATAGCCTGGTATATCATATCATGTTCTTACCTTAAACATTTCCCCTAGCACAGCCCGTCTCATGCAGCGGATCCCGCTGGCAATGCTCGTGCCAGATATGAGCACGTCAGGGAGAAGAACCAGGAACCCCGAGTCTCTGTCTATCAACCAGGTCCCAGAGACACATTGTCCCTCCAGGTGAACCACATCACCCAAGGACACAGGTGTGGACTCCCTAGGAAAAAGAATACGATTCATTTAAATGAATGAGTCTTGCTTAATTAGGATATGGGTCCATGATTTGTCCAACGCACCAGAACAAATGGTGCTTGTGATCTCAAGCATCTGGTTGGATCATGACAGATTTTCTATGGTACCATTTACGTTTACATATTTTTCCCACAATACTAATTTTATTTCAGTGTTTAGCCGCAGCAAATTTATTTTTGCCAAAAATTACCATCCATCCTTGAGAATGCAGGCCTCAGTAGGATAACACATCTTTGAGGCAGTGATAGTCAGATGTTTCTCCACAGAGCCCCGAATACCAGGGACCTCCTTCACATCTAACACCCAGTAGCGGTTGTGCAACCCAGTTGTCAGAATAACATGGTCTGGGATGTCCATCTTTTTACTGCTTAGGAAAAGTAAACATAACAAGGGCAATTTCATAGATACATATTTAAATACAAAAATATGAATATTTCTAGTCTACGTCTGGTAGTAATTTGTGTGCTTCTCATACCCAGCAGTGGATTTCTCATCTGTAGGGTTATTAGAGCTCTCCTCCATTTTGTCATCAAACCATTTGTCATCCAGCCCCTCCAGCTGGTTCTCCAATGGTGCCTCTCCACTCCCATCAGGGACACCATCTCTGTCAGCACAGCTTTCAACTTCCATTAAGCCCATTTTGGGATTGGATGGACACGGAAGGCTAGTTTTTCCACTCCTGAGAGGGACATTACTACTTTTGTCACAGCTAGGAGAAATCACATGCCCACTGCGGGTATTTAATTCTGTGGGGCAGCTGCACTGTTCCCGGGAAGCTTTCTGCTCGGCCACGACGGTAAAAGCACTCTCCTCCTCCTCCTCCTCCTCCTCCTCCTCCTCTTCCTCATTCCAGCTGCTAGGGGGAGAACTCTCATTGGAGGACAAGGACGACGCTCTTTTGACAGAGAGTGGCTTTAACGATGGCATGGTGTTTCTCATCTTCCCCTTGGCTCCAAATGTCAACACGGCGCCAACTTCGGAGTGTGTCAGCCCAGCCTGGGGCGGGGTCCTGCCATTAACAGCTCGGCCCCCAGGCCCTGTGGCCTGCCGGTACATAGTGCCTTTTGGCTTTTGAGTGTCGGCAATGACCTGCAAGCATTCGTTCAGGATTTTGTCTCCGGGAAGCACAGGCTTCAGCAGAGGGTTGACAGAAGGCCTATTGATCGGCATGTTTTTGGGACGTTTAGCATCACGCACGTCCTCAGGACTAAACAGTCGTTTCACAGAGCAACGCCGCATATTACTGATTTTTGTACCGGTCAGTTTCTGGGGTGGGGGACTGGTCTTACCCCTTTCAGAGAACAATGCAGCCCTGGGAGAATTTTCCCTCTTTGAGCAGCCAACCCTGGAGCGTGGACTGCGGCAGATAGGTGAGAGATGTCCAACTTCTGGGTTGTAGGAGGGCCGAGAGGTTCTGATCTGGCTGTCAGGGGTCTCTGGAACAGACAAGACACCCAGACTGGGGGAAGAGTTTTCAATGCCCCCAAGTACACTACGCTTGGAGTTCACATTAGCAGGGTCTGCCTCAGTTTTGCTCGAGGCAGTTTTCTTCAAGGGAGGATTCAACTCCTGAAAGCAACACAGGTTTGTCAATGAACATACACCAAGTGTGGATAATTAAATAAATAGGTTCCCCCAAAAAGGCGAGCCAGTACATGGAAAAAGAAACTCACCTTGATCTGGTTTAGGCAGAAAAATGATGAAAGCGTCTTCTGTTGGTCTCCAATAACCTATCATTGGTACAAAGTAAAGCAATGAAATTAGAGGTTTTGAGGTTTTATTCGATTTAATAACATACTACAATATCCAAAATAAATGATCAATAAAACTGATTTTAACAACAGAAACTGCAGACTGACGTTAAATTTAACCTAGCTACTGTATAAAACTGGATAATTTAATGATCTGGCACACAATACAAGTATTCCCTATAAAGTGCGGCCAGAGATTTTTTTCACTATCCTGCTTTTGGTAATACTCACTGTTCTCGACTGAGCCAGAACATGTCCTAAATGTCAGTGCCCCAGTGAGGATTTGTTAGAAAAAATAAAACTGTATTTTATTTTAATATCAGGTAAATAGAAATCATTGATGATTTAGGATAGAATAAAGAAGTAGGACTATGACAAGTTACAAAAAGTGGACGTGTTAAAGAAATTGGACTGGGAAATAATTGGACACAATTGCTTTCAAAAGTTTCTAATCTACCTGTAAAAGAGAATATGTTTAAATGAAACCCATGTACTGAATAGGTTTCATATAAATGATCTTCACAGAACTGAAGGAAAACAGAATCAATACAATTCAAATCTGCAAGGGGGTCTTAGTGATAGAGGCTCATATTCCCTATTTTAAACAATATAGCTAGCTACTCTCTTTTTACAACACACTTTCTGTGTGTAACTAGCCAATGATGATCTGGTTTCCAGACAGCGATGGAATTTAGGCTTAATGTCCATAAAGCAGCAAATATATTCAATTTCACTGAAGTCAGATCAATTTATTTTAAATTGAAACATGTTTATCCTTCCCTTGTTAGCCTTCCAATTGCAAAGACTTGGACTTTAGAACTGTCCTTGGTATTTGCAAGTTTTGAAACTCCAGTAAAATGTATCAGAGCGCATTGTGAGGGAACGTCACTGTGAAATGATTGTGGTTCAGAGGCAATACAGGAGGCAATTAATGTGATTGGAGGACTAAATAAGAGGACAGAAACTGCATTAGAAGTAAGCTGAATACTTTGAGGACATTATTGACCAGGTTTAGTGATTGTACCAACCTAAGAGGTTAAATTATTCACACCCTAAACCCCAACAAAACCATTCTCATCCGCTTTGAATGTGAAGTTTGACTTCAGGGTTGGTACGCAATATCCTTCCTCGCCCGAGTCAACCAATCACATGAATTTCTTGCTTTGTTCATGTGCAAGCAGTACATGTTCATTATCTCGTTTGTGATTACTATTAGCTAGACAGCGCAATCAATGCACACACATTACGACTCTAGAACTTTTCTTCCCAAAACGTTTTTTAAAGATTTAATTTGAATTGTCGCTTTTACTGTCTAGCACATAGTGTTAATTTAAACTTCAGCAGACTTGTATTCCTTGGCTTCCACAGATTCTTCGTAATCTCATACTAAAAATCAATTGTTCTGCAAACTACAGAACTAAACAAATACATTATTTGTATCTCATCTAACGTACATGATATAGCTAACAATGAAGAGTTAATGCTATTCGGCGACATAACGTGACAACAGTAAACGTTAGTTGGCAAACATGAACGTTACTTGAATTTTATAAATAAAACCTCAAACAATCAGAAAATACTTACGGAGTTCTTCTTTAACTTTGTCCTCTTCATGGTAACGTTTTGAGTTTTGATGCGGGTAGTAACGTGCAGCCAGCTATGCAGTCCCACTTACGTTATACACTCAGCAATAGTCTAATATTGGCTAGCTTGCCAGCCAACCTGAGGCTGAAGTGCTTGTTGAGCTAGCTAGTGATTTAGTGTATTGGTTTTAGTTAAGATATGCTCGCGTTTCGTTAGCTAGCTAGATCCAAGTTGGAAACGTATACATTAATTTCACACATTCTTCTCATATCAAATATACCCACAGCCCGGTTAGCTTTATCGATAAACCTAAATGTATTAAACATCGCAATATGTAGTGCTGATTACTCCATTCAAGCGGTATCTGGGCCTCTCCTTGTTTCGCGCGTAATAGTAGTTTGAGTTACGACGGTTCGTTACCTCCTTATGTTTCTTCATTTTGATTGGTTGGCAGATCGCATCATGGTTCATAATCAAATGGGAAGATGGTATTTACCACATACGACAGGAAAACGTTCACTTGCAACTCGTCCGGTGGACGCAATCCCGCAGTTAAAATGGACAGATTCCTCCAATTAAACAAATACACCTCAATAACAAAAAAACTAATTTATGAGGTATTTCGTTGTGTCAGTTCTCGTAATCAAACATTAACAAGTGCAGTGTAAGGTATTCCAAATTATTGGAATATGGCTCAGAATTTTTTTTGCAATTAGTCAACTCATGTTCCTCAAAAAGACAGATATTACGTGGCCTACATCCAATCGGAAGGCTATAAACGACTTGTTCCTGTAATTACAACCTTTCCATTTATTTATGAACGCGGCACGTGTTGTATGTGAGGCCTGATCTAAGACTGAAAGATGTTTTAAACTTATAATGCACAAATGAGACTCTCAAGTTTGTTTTGTATTGGTACATGACCCTCAAGAGCAATTCTTTAGTGTTCAATATTATTTGCCAGTCATTCTTGTGTAGACACAGCTTGCAAACAATTAATTTTAAACTTTCATCTTGCCCCTATCAACTTCCTTAGAAGACATGACTTGAATTACAGAATTCATGTTCCTTAAAAAAACATATATAATCAGCTAAACAAATCCCTATTGTTATTTTACAACATATTGTACCTTATTTATCAACTTTTCAACTTTTATTATACAAATGCAAAGACCTCTACAATACCACAAATGTCCTACTCCTTCACACCAATAAAAGCATGGTCTTCAATCAGAGCCTACCTCAACCTACTTCTTCCTGACACGGTCAAATATGGAGTATATCAACAATTACAAATACCTTGGAATATGGCTTTACTCCTCATTTTCATTCAATACCCTTATTACTCATCTTTACTTTAAAGATAAATGCAGCACTGGTATCTTCAAATCAAATCAAATTTATTTTATAAAGCCCTTTTTACATCAGCAGTTGTCACAAAGTGCTTTCACAAAACACCCGGCCTTAAACCCCAGGGAGCAAACAACAGTAGTGATGAACTTCAGTGGCTAGGAAAAACTCCCTAAGAGGGCCAAATTTAGGAAGAAACCTAGAGAGGAACCAGGCTCCAAGGGGTGACCAG
>JACXGJ010008950.1:0-25563 GCA_016801105.1 Esox niger
TGTGTGTGTGTGTGTGTGTGTGTGTGTGTGTGTGTGTGTGTGTGTGTGTGTGTGTGAGATAATCCACAGGATGAGTAGAGGATTACACATGTTTAGTAGTTTTATTCCCAACAGATGTGGTTGAATGGTATTAAAGGCACTAGAGCAATCCACAAGCATGACCTGTGCTTCTGGTTTTTCCAGATGGGAGTGCATGTGATGAAGTAATGTAATGGCAGCATCATCTGCACTTCTACTCTTCCTGTAGGCAAACAAGTTGATCTCCCAGGTTCTGGACCTTCTCTTCTAGTTGCAAAAGTACCAGATTTTCAAAACTCTTCATCTCCACTGTTAGAGCTACAGGCCAAAAGTCATTGGAATTGGAATGTCTGGATCTGCTCTTTGGAACAAGGCAGATGGTAGAGGTATGTATGTTCCTCTGAGGACCACTTGAAAAGTTCACAGAAGATGGGCCAGTTGTTTGTAGCTGGTCTTCGGGAGCTTCTTACTGATGTTATGAGGACATGATGCTTTGTTGACTTTCACTCTATGGTGTAGTTAAGACCATCAATGATCATGTTGCAGGGTTTACATTGGTTCTCTGTAGTCCCAGGCAATGTTTTAAGGCCTCTCCAGGCATCACACATCTGTCCACATTGAAATGTATTATCCACCCTTTCTTTAGACCATTTAGTTTGCTTACTTCATTTACCTTGGATCAAATTACACTGAATATTGACACATATGGAATATGTACATTTATTTCTACTGTAATGTTAATTTAAGTTCTTTAACTATCCAAGGTTTATCATTTGAACATATTTTCTTATATATTACCTTTCTTTGTGGTTATAATTGTGTCCTCAAATATCATCAAATATCCACAGAAAGCCTCCACAGCGTCACCAAGTGTGTTGTCACTGTCGTGAAAATCTAGGGTCCTAGAAATGAGGTCCTGAAACAGCAGCCTCCGGCTTGTGTCGAATACTGTCGTCCGGTCATCCAATACACTAGGTGGCGCTGTCGTCGCGAATAACGAGGGTCCAAGAACTGCAGTCCTAGACCTGCCGCCTCCGGTACTGCAGACAGATACTATTGGGGGGGCATTATCATGTCTACCAATCTAGCCACAACAACAGGCCAAGATATTTTTATAGCTGTGGACTCTTATCTCTCGTCCAACATTCTGCCCTACGAGAATATTGTTGCACTGGTGGGGCTGCAGTTTTCATGGGCAAAAACAAGGGATTAAACAGTTGATTGAAGGAAAATGCACCGTGGTGCACACTTTTCAACTGCATGCTATATCCCCAAGCATTGGCCAAGAAAAAATGTTCGGAAGACCTTAGTAACACCATGGCAACTGTAATTAAAGTTGTGAACTTCATTATTGGCTCGCCCTATTAACAAGAGACTGTTCGCCAAGCTGTGTGAGAATGAAGCGCATCAAACACCGCTGTTTCACACAGAGGTACGCGGGTTGTCGCGTGGACACGTGCCTGAGCGTTTTATAGAACTGCAAGAAAAAAGAAAGGAATTCTTGGAAGATCACAATCAACCACGCTGACGGATGCGTTTTGGATGAAAACGATATACATATCGGATGCATTCACTCTGCAATGAGACAAACAAGCGGATGCAGGGTCCTGAATCCATCGTCATACAGTGCAAAGACGCTCACGACGCTTTTGTGTGGAAACTGGAGCACAGAGTTGGAAAAATGTCTGGTGGCAGTGTGCCTGCGTCTTTCCGCATTGAGTTTACCCGGCACATCCACTTGCTTCGGGAAGAAATTAAATCCCGGTTTGCTGATGTTGTTGACTTAATGAATGAGCCATGGCTGATGGACCCTTACATTTGCAGGCTCGAGGACGTGAAATAACTCGACTGGGAACATGAGATCGCTGACTTCCAAGCCGATTCGGCGTCAAATAAATATTTTGGATTGTCAAAGGACACGCGGTTGCACCCAGACTGACCACACAACGCAGACACGAGGGTTATTTTATCATTCAGCATTACATACCCGTCTGAGATGTTATTCAGCGCGCTTGTAACAATAAAAACTGAAGCCAGTAACAGACTCGATGTTCACCGGGATTTCAGGCTGGCTGTCACTAGCAGCACACCTGATATCACACCCCTGGTTAGAGGTATGCAGGCCCGAGGCAGCCATACGTTTTTTAAAGAAGGAAAACCATGCTGCTTGTAACTTTTATTATTCTAACTTATTGATATTTTTGCCGGACCGCGTAAGCAGAACCGCCTTTGAAGGAGAGGCAGCTACATCCCTCAGAGCGATGTGGACGTCCAGCGCGGTCACATGCCCGTCCTCGCAAGTGGGAGCCCTCGAATGGATGTTTAGCAGGACAGACAAGCGACAAGTGACGTTGAACGGGATGTTGAGAAGGACCGACGGGAGAGGCCACTAGATCCCTTGTAGCGACGTGGACGTCCACCACGGTCACATGGATGTCCTCGCTACGGGGAGCCCTCGAGGGGATGTTTTACATGACGGACAGCTGAGTCTGCTTCCGGAAACTCTCTGAATCGTTTTCTGTTTTGAGACTTCCGGAAAATGTCAATCGACAGGTTATCTAAATCAGATATATTATCCACGATCCAAGACGAACTAAAGCTAGCTACGTTACGTAGTAAGGTCATGTGTCTAGCATGGCACACATTCTTGCTGTCATTAATGTTTCCATATTAAACTAATTAGTGTTTCCAATGAATGTTAAGGAATATTAATGTTTTATTTATTTATTTTGGGGCAAATCAAGTTGTGGGTGCTGCAGCGCCTCCAGCACCACCACCTCCCGCGTTAATGCTGACAGGTGGTATGGACAGAATGTGTGTGGAAACCATTAGTAGTGGGCCATCACATTTCCTACCTAGTGTCTTTCATACAGAGATAGTAAGTACTCTCATACATTATGTCAAGCTTAATTAAATTACTTTTCATGCTCATAATCTCTAACCCAGATCCATGCCTCGACATGCCGTTCTCAGAGTTCATCAGAAAAACATCAGAGTTTGTTATTAATCCGACGAACACTGCTGGGTGTGGTTCCTTACACAGTGTTTTCCTTTCCATATGGTGTCAAGGCATTGTGTGTAGATTAATGAGAAAAATTTGAATTTCTTCAATTTCAGAAATAAGTCCTTTAGATAATTTTTTTTATAAAAAGAGAGGTCTGAATTCTTTATGAAGGCACTGTATGTATTGTCAGTTGGTAATCAACATAATGTGATAGTCATGTAATGTAGTGTTTTAAAACAGTCTGTCACTTCTACATGATGACAAGTGGGACAGTGTCAGAATCACCTGGGCAGAACAATGGATGGAGTGTTTCATTAAAAGTGCAGCCTCTGAAGGAGTAGATTTCACACCTGGCCTCCAGATTGTAGAAGGAAACCTGTCCATAATCAAAATCCACTAAGACCCCCACTTTCTGGGGCTTGTCTGTCAGGGAAAGTTTGGAGGGGGGGTTAGTGGCAACCTTGTACTTTCCATTCCTCAGCCACACAGTCCAGAATCCATTATCAGGGCTCAGAGTAATCTTCCCCTTTCTGTTGATGGACTTTCGGGCCACTCCTAATGTCCACTCTACATTCCCTGTCACCTGAACCTCATAGTAGAAACTCTTTGAGAAGCCCTCCTTACCCAGGACATAGGGACAATAATCAAACCTGTCTGGATTGTCAGGACAATCATGTTTTTTCCCCCCCATTGTCACTTGTTTCCTGTGATTATGCAGGATGAGGTAGGGATGTGCAGTATCAGGGTCTAGAGTCACATCCACTGTGGAGGGAAGATACACAATGATAAATTAAATGCCATCAACATCAGTGCAGAAAATACAAGTGGAGAACATCCTTTACTGTGTTATTTGCTGACACACTGTCTTCCAGTATTAGTGATAACATATTTAAGCCTTAAGGCATGAGGGGGTGTGGTATTTGGTCAGCATACCACAGTTAAGAGCTGCTAGGCACAACGCATCACAGGTTAGCCGTGATATACTGACAATATACCACAAACCAAGATGCCTTATTGCTATTATAAACCGGTTAGCAATGCGATCAGGGCATTAAATGTGATGTCATGGCATACCTGTAGTATATGGCATACCTGTGGTCATTCACCACATCATATCAACATTCAGCATTTGAACCACCCAATTTATAAATACATATACAGTATCTTCACTGAGCACAGGCAGCATGATTGAGACATGTTCTGTGCAATTTGTATTTCATTCTTATGTTCTACACAGTCTAGTTGCAAATGTTGAAATGTTAAGTGACAATGCTGAGGGAAATACTTATTTTTTTCTTGAGAGGCTATGAATATGCTTTGAATAATACAACAATTATATTGCCCAACCAATTCAATGGCATATTTTTTGGTTGGAGTGGTGGAGCACTTGAGCAAATCGCAACAATTCCTTCAAAATAAAGAGCAGCTTTTGGTGAACAGCTGAACTTGGCTTATACTCTGGTATGTAATATTTTTCAGAATTCCAATTTCCTCCTGTAGGTGTTCTACAGAAAATAATACTATCAACAAAAAGTCAACAAACTACCTACAGGTAAGTTAGGGTTATTATTAGCATTAGGTATAGAATAGGGTTAAGGCTGTGGGTTATGATAAAGATTAAGGTTAGTTTAATAGATGGTTACAATGTTACTAGATTATCACTAGATAATCTGTAGAGCATATATAGATACAGTTTTGGGAATTTTGTTACCATGTGTATGAGTTTTGATTAAATCTAGGCAGGGCACTGTTCCTAGAAATAAAACAATAGTAACATAGTAGGAAACCAACCTTTATACTGTTTTCTTATAGGTTCAACATCTGAAATATAGAGTAACAGTATGTTGGTTATAAAAATGTATAATATGCTGATAAAAATATCACAAACTACTGGGTGCATAAACTTATTTTCACCTCAATATATGCAGATTTATAATAACGTTAAATAGTCAACATCTGACAATAGATTAGACAGTAATTTACCTTAACCCCAGTATGCCAAACACCAACTCAGACTTACACGATGTAATTACAAATACATTCAAGTAAAGATGTATAGAAAATATGGAAGACAGAGAACATCATAAAGTGAGTCTTGAAAGAATGTGAACCCTTTCTGCATAATAATATAATACCTAAATATATTGTTACTAAATCTGAATTCTGGTTTAGGGTACTAGGCATTTAGTATAAAAAAACATCTTCTCAAGAAACGGAATAAGTGAACCCCAAATTGCATTGGTTAAATCAAGTAGGTTAGTAGAATCAGGTGTGTAGATAATTGGGTGTCAACAGGTCAAAGTAGGGAGCATTAGGATCGGGTTTGGGCAGGACTCTGATAAATTGAGGGAAATAATTATTTTCACTCTGGTGTTTCTCATACAGGTGAACACAAAAAACACCATAACAGAAGAATAGGAGCCCTCTTAGTGAGAACTCATCAGCCTCAGGAAGGCAATACCACTGTAAGGAACATCAGCTAATCACAAAATAAGCAATTGAGATGCTGTGATTATACCTGAAGAGGGCAGTGCCACACACCTGTCAAATCTCATCTAATTGGCTGAGTTCTGTTAGGAGTGGCTATAGGAAACGTTTACTCCAAGTTATTGCTGCTAATGGAGTTGCTTCAAGCTTTTGAAAGAAGGGGTCACAATTTTCTGCACACATGAAAATAATTTTTGTTGAAAACAAGGAAAATATACAATATGGTTATGTTTGTGTCCTTTATTTGGTATGCATGTGCAATGAATGGGGTTTCGATAAGGACTTCCTGAATATATATATATTTTAAATACACAAAAATAATGGCCATCCCTGTGGGGTTCACACACTTTCAAGCAGCACTGTAAATATAAACACTGGAAGGTGTAGCCTAGTATTGTAACATACAATGATCTTTAATTAAGTAAAAATCTACTACTCAAGACTTTATCTTAAGATAACACTTACCAATCTCCTTCCTATCTTCGCCTGTAGACATGTAGAATGGATGGATGGACAGTGAAAACATTGTAAAAATTTACACAAAAATATAAATATATAGTTCATAGAATATATATTTTTTTGTAATTTACCAAGCTTCTTCAGAAGTTCACCTGTAAGATGTAGAGAACAGTAAAAACATTAACAATCCATGTATCAGAGACTACCTCTCTAGTCTAGAGTGCTTCTTCAGACTCAAACTCTTCTAAAAAACCCAGTTCCACATAGCCCTTTTTACATCATCTGTTGTCAGAAAGTGCGTTTACAAAACACCCAGCCTGAAACCCAAAGGAGCAAACAACAACAGTGTTGATGCATAGTGGCCAGGAAAAACTCTAAACATAGGAAGATAACAAATTATAATAATTACTAAATGCCTATGGGCTATGCCCAGAGTGATGGAGGGAGGGTTGTTCAGTGGAATGGCAGCCAAAATTATCAGGTATCATCAGCTACTTGATTAACACAACCAGATGGTTTACAATATATTGGTATATAAAGGACTACTTACCAATCTGAAGATAATGCTGTTTATTTCTTTCATCTGTGTATATATGGGAGACAGTGAGAAGATTATAAACATGTGAACTAGGACATATAAGAATATGGGTTTGTGACTGGTCAATCTGGGTTAGTGACTGGTTAATCTGGGTTAGTGACTGGTCAATCTGGGTTAGTAACTGGTAATCTGGATTAGTGACTGGTCAATCTGGGTTAGTGACTGGTTAATCTGGGTAAGTGACTGGTCAATCTGGGTTAGTAACTGGTAATCTGGATTAGTGACTGGTCAATCTGGGTTAGTGACTGGTAATCTGGATTAGTGACTGGTCAATCTGGGTTAGTGACTGGTTAATCTGGGTTAGTGACTGGTCAATCTGGGTTAGTGACTGCTTCATCTGGGTTAGTGAATGGTTAATATGGGTCAGTGACTGGTTAATCTGGGTTAGTGACTGGTTAATATGGGTCAGTGACTGGTTAATATGGGTTAGTGACTGGTTAATATGGGTGAGTGACTGGTTAATATGGGTTAGTGACTGGTTAATATGGGTGAGTGACTGGTTAATATGGGTCAGTGACTGGTTAATATGGGTCAGTGACTGGTTAATATGGGTCAGTGACTGGTTAATCTGGGTTAGTGACTGGTTAATCTTGGCTAGTGACTGGTTAATATGGGTCAGTGACTGGTTAATCTGGGTTAGTGACTGGTTAATCTCTCATGGAGAGACACTGTAAACTCAACATTTAAAATAAAACAATAATTTGAGTAAATAATAATAATACTAAGAGAAAGGAAAAACAAAACTACTACTCACCTTGTTCCTGTTTGAGTTTATTTATTTTCACACCTGCAGATTGAAGTGCAAAATCAATCAAAATGAGTAATCTGGGTTAGTGACTGGTTAATATGGGTTAGTGACTGGTTCACCTGGGTTAGTGACTGGTTCACCTGGGTTAGTAACTGGTTCATCTGGGTTAGTGACTGGTTCACCTGGGTTAGTGACTGGTAAACTCGGTTAGTGACTGGTAATATGGGTTAGTGACTGGTAATCTGGATTAGTGACTGGTAATCTGGATTAGTGACTGGTCAATCTGGGTTAGTGACTGGTAATGTGGGTTAGTGACTGGTTAATCTATGTTAGTGACTGGTTAATCTCGGTAAATCAATAGTTAATATGGATCAGTGACTGGTTAATATGGGTTAGTGACTGGTAAATATGGGTTAGTGACTGGTTAATCTGGGTTAGTGACAGGTTAATATGGGTTAGTGACTGGTTAATATGGGTTAGTGACAGGTTAATATGGGTCAGTGACTGGTTAATCTGGGTTAGTGACTGGTTAATCTCTCAGGCAGAAACACTGTAAACTCAACATTTAAATAAAACAGTAATTAGAGTAAATAATAATAATACTAAGAGACTGGAAAAACAAAACTACTACTCACCTTGTTCCTGTTTGAGTTTATTTATTTGCACACCTGCAAATTGAAGTGCAAAATCAATCAAAATGCAAATGTATTATTCACTTGTATGTGCAGAATTGGTTGCAAGCAGGAGGCAGGACACAGGCAAAGGGAGAAACATTTTCAATGAAAGAACAAAACAAGGTTACAAATGGAAGCCAAAACAATGACAGACAAAATGCTACAGGGAAAAAGAGGTCAAATAAGGACAGTGATCAGGGACACAGTGTACATTGACAAGGAGCAGGTGTCTGTGCTGAAATAAAATGCAAATGTCCATGTAGATTTTTTTTTTTTTAAACAATTAAACATTCATGTCATGTCTGCATTACCTTTTTTATGTATCCAGTAGACAGCCACAGCTAACCCAATCACAGTGATGACTCCTAAACAACATGATCCAATGAAGGACCACCTCCATGTGGTTGTGACATCAAAAAACTCACCTAAACATACAAACACACACTCAACAATTAAAACACTAAATAATAAAATATCAAAATACAACTCTAGAAAAAATTAAGAGACCACTGCATCTTTTTCTTTCCTTTGCAATAAAGTTGAAAAGGACAGTTTTGTGGAACAGAAGGGTTAAAATTAGGAGACCACAGAAAATCTAAAGCTTCTGTTCCTCACTCAAAACTTTCCTTTTCAATGATTTTGGAAAGGAAAGTAAAATGTGCAGTGGTCTCTTAATTTTTTCTGGAGCTGTACATCCAGTGTTTCATGTTACCTTAATAATACTATTGTGTTACTAACTAAGGATGTGAACCTCTGTCTCCACCTCCTCATTGATTATATTGTGTTACTCACTAGGGATGTGAACCTCTGTCTCCACCTCCTCATTGATTATATTGTATTACTCACTAGGGATGTGAACCTCTGTCTCCACCTCCTCATTGATTATATTGTATTACTCACTAGGGATGTGAACCTCTGTCTCCACCTCCTCATTGATTATATTGTATTACTCACTAGGGATGTGAAGCTCTGTCTCCATCTCCTCATTGATTCGTCTCTGTAGGACTTTGCAGGTAAAGAGGTTGGTGTCAGTCTCCTGGACAATGACATGTTGTTTGGCTGTGTAGAATCCCTTAAAATCTCTGTGTTTCTCAGGAGGTCCAGCAGAGAGACGGACTCCTTTACTGTCCAGCCACACCAGATCAGGTTCAGGGTGCCAGCCTTCAGATTGACACACCAGACCCATCCCTCCCTCTCTGCGTCCTTCAATGGACACCACTGGCCTGGATCCTACAGCTACAGACACACAGACAGTCTGGATGTTAACTGATGACAACCGACTGAGACTGTATTCACTAATATGAAGGAAAGAGGTGATAGTCATTTATTTTTAGTACATGAAAGTGAACCTCACCTTTAACCAGGACTTGAAGACTAACATCATCATACCAATCTATGGACTTAATGAGGCATTTGTAATGTCCCTCATCAGTCCCTTGTACCCTGGTCAGTTTTAAAGAGGTGTTTCCCCTCCACAGTTCCTCTTTAAACAGTGATGTTCTTCCTTTGTAGGAGGGAATCTGATCCTCTTGTATGATTTTTCCATTTTGGTAACGATAGACACGTTCATCTGTGAAGTCCAGGTTCAGCCAGTCCACTGTCATGTCCTCAACACTGATGTTGGGTTTGAGGTAACAGGGCAGAATGATGTCATCACCAGCCACAGCAACAATGGGTTCAGTTGGACCCAGAACATCAAACTTCACTGAAGAGAAAAAGTGATTTAGATGTATTTATTTGTATTAGCAACCAAAGACAGACAAGTATAATGTAATTTCTAAAGCTAAGAAATTGCAACACCAAATCTAATAACTGAATTACCATCAATGCTACACAAGGCAAAAACCTTTACTAAAGTAGATTTGATTTAATTCAACTACTATTGTCTAGCTTTTCAACCAAATTTGAAATGGGTTCAGAACATCAATCTGCACTGAAAAGGGCAGATTTACAGTTTAATTAGTTAAAAATGTCTCACCTGCACTGATCTGAAATACCCTTTATCATTGGGAGACCTCAGAAGACTTGTTTACACCTATATAGTTAATTGTTTACATCAGTTTAGATGAAGGTGTAGTGTAATGAGAAATGTCTGTTTGAGGAACAGTGAGCATCTGGCCCCATCAAGTCACCAGCACACCTTTGGTGATTTAACTCACCTTTGGTGATGTAACTCACCTTTGGTGATGTAACTCATGTATCCTGCATGAAATCTGCCATCAGCCCCACCCACATTAGCCCCACCCACATTAGCCCCACCCACATTAGCCCCACCGACCTGAGCTCACCAGGAGAGGTGTGACACTCTGATGCCTCATTTCCACTGGTGCTTTACACCGTATCCATGGCAACACCAGGGATTTTTGCTAATGTTGGCTCTTTTCCTGTTTCAACTATACATTTCGTACCAAGGACTTGACGGCCTCAGATGAGGAGGGAAGAGTAAACTATCAAAGAAATTTGGTTTTCCGGCTACAAAAGAACATTGTGGGCATCCCTGAGTTCTGTGCCTAGGTTGGTCCCAGGGACACATGGCATTGTGGGCATCCCTGAGTTCTGTGTCTAGGTTGGTCCCAGGGACACATGGCATTGTGGGCATCCCTGAGTTCTGTGTCTAGGTTGGTCCCAGGGACACATGCCATTGTGAGCATCCCTGAGTTCTGTGTCTAGGTTGGTCCCAGGGACACATGCCATTGTGGGCATCCCTGAGTTCTGTGTCTAGGTTGGTCCCAGGGACACATGCCATTGTGGGCATCCCTGAGTTCTGTGTTTCTGTCTCGCTGAACTCAGAAACACGTCTTTTTAATGTTAGGTGTCACGTCCTGGCTATGACCCTAGCCATCTTCGCGCTGGCTGGGGCCATAGTCATGACATGGCCAGAAGAGGTGCCTCTAGGCACCTCTATGTGCTTTGGTCTCCCCAATTGGAGGCAGGTGTTCGTTATTGCCTCCAATTGGGGAACCTATTTATGTTGAAGGGTTGCCCACAGTATTGTGGTTAACAGCCTTAGGCTATGCAACCCAGTCAGGAGAGCTGCTTTGAGTTTGTTGTATCTTTTGTTTTCTCTTTAATTAAACTATGGATTCGTTTTACCTTCACACCATCTCTGCGCCCGTGTCCTTTTACCAGCTACACTATGACATAAGGCTTGTGATGAAATGAGTAGCTAACCTTTACTAAGAACTTCCAACATATGGTCATTTACAATAACATGTATTAACTAACAATATGGAGTAAGATAATTTGCATATATTTATTTGTCACAAAAGGGATGTTCCCTTGCACTTATTTCGCTATCTTCCCCCCGATAACCTTTTAAATCTTTTGAACCACTTTCTCCCACAACTTTACCACAAAGGAATGAAGACTAAGACAGTAACCTACTTTAGACCAGTTACTCAATGTCTACAAATCTGACAATTAATAATTACACACCCTTTTGAGGATGAAGATGTTACTCCTCTATTGAGCACAAAGATGTAATTTTGCAGACATTCCTATCCAGAGCAACGTACGTAAGTGATTGCAATGACTTTCATACTGGCCCAACATGGGAATCAAACCCACAACACTGGTGTAATAGCCATGTACTGACAACTAAGCAATCTGCGGCAGACAAGGAACGTGAGACAGTATATTAGTATACTACTGTACCAGATCCTGCTGTGTGGAGGAGAAGCAAAAACACAGACATGTACTGAAGGCAGTGAGACAGTATATTAGCATACTACTGTAACAGATCCTGCTGTGTGGAGGAGAAGCAGAAGCACAGACATGTACTGAAGGCAGTGAGACAGTATATTAGTATACTACTGTACCAGATCCTGCTGTGTGGAGGAGAAGCAGAAACACAGACATGTACTGAAGGAAGTGAGACAGTATATTAGTATACTACTGTACCAGATCCTGCTGTGTGGAGGAGAAGCAGAAGCACAGACATGTACTGAAGGCAGTGAGACAGTATATTAGTATACTATTGTACCAGATCCTGCTGTGTGGAAGAGAAGCAGAAGAGTCACAACCAGACATTCCAGTCGAGTCACCATCATTCCTGAGGACGAACATGACATTTATAAATGATACATGTCTAACATAATGTAAAACCAGGAAGGCAATGCAAAACAGGCTAAACATTGGCCAACAAGCTGACATTTATATAATTCAGTATATTGAAAAGCAAAGTAGTCAATACTTTTACCAAAGTGAATCGGTGCCTTTCCAGACAGGTGCTGCCACCTTGCCAGTTGATCATTCTAGTCTGATTTGTCAAAGCTATTTTCATGAGCCGCTTTTCTTCTTCTACTTTCAATTCATTTTATAAACCTGATTAACTGCATAGCTGAACCCAACTCTAGTGTAGTGAGTTCAGTATCAGATGACTGGTATTGACTGGGTGACTGAGTTGAGCTGTGGATACCAAGGTCCTCTATCATGTGGATGACATGAGCCGGCAAGAGGAGCTGTGTAGCCAACATTTTGTTATAGCATACACTTCATCCTGGGACTTTAGTTTTTGGTAAACCTAATGAATTGTCTAAGCTTCTGACAGATCCAAATAGTCCATCTTCTTCAGCCCTTAATACTTTAAATGCTGAGAATTTATCCACTGACCTCATAAAGAAGATGTTTAATCATCCAAACATTGTGTCATGCGCCAGAAGAACAATATCATTGCTTTTCTGTTCCAGTAATTACAGAGGTCTGTATGGAGACCTGATTCTGGCTGGTTTAGAAGGGGTACTAACAGATCCCGGGAATGGGGTTCTGGTCCTGGCTGGCAACTGACAGACACTAGGAGTGGGGTTCTGGTCAGGATAGAAATGGTATTTCATATCACAGAGTGCTTTTGCAAGCAACACGGTCATGCTGTCTGTTATCTTTCTACTCCACCCACCTCCAACTTCTCTTCTAACTCAACACCATCTTTCCCAATTCTCATTCCACTTCCTGTTCCATTTTTCATTCCACACAGACTAATATATTTCAAGTGTTCATTCCTTTTTATTTTGATGATTATAACTGACAACTAATGAAAACACCAAAATCAGTATCTCAGAAAATTAGAATATTGTGAAAAGGTTCAATATTGAAGACACCTGGTGGACTCTAATCAGCTAATTAACTCCAAACACCTGCAAAGGCCTTTAAATGGTCTCTCAGTCTAGTTCTGTAGGCTACACAATCATGGGGAAGATTGCTGACTTGACAGCTGTCCAAAAGACGACCATTGACACTTTGCACAAGGAGGGCAAGACACAAAAGGTCATTGCTAAAGAGGCCGGCTGTTCACAGAGCTCTGTGTCCAAGCACATTAATATAGAGACGAAGGGAAGGAGAAGATGTGGTAGAACAAAGTGTACAAGCAATAGGAATAACCGCACCCTGGAGAGGATTGAAACAAAACCCATCCATGTTTCTTTGAGAGGGATCTGAAAGGACTGGGTGTCGGCCATACTGACTGTGGGGTCAAGTGGCCCAAATGCTTACTGTAACTTTGCCAAAGACAAACTGATGTTACCTTTTAAAGGGAAAGGGAAAATATGTGGGATCAAAACAAGGCAACTCTGGTAACCAGCAGATTTGACTCTGGAGTTTCTGACTTGTAATTTCCACTTGAGGCTCATTCCCACTGGGCAGCCAGAGACAACTGACAAAACATGAACACAATTTTATGCCTGGAGGCATCTCGATCCAACTAGAAATAATCTTTCAATTGTTCCTGAAAATTGGGTATACTGAATACTGAAAGTGTTTCATATAGATTCTTGCAATTGTACTCTATGAAATGGAATATAATTTCTATCAGTACTGTTATTCTTGAAAAAAGGGTTTAGTGATTAGTATAATTATGTCAGACTGTAGCCTAGAGTTGTATGGGGACGGGTTGGAACCCAATGCAGACTGGAAGAGAGAGGGGAAGTATTTATTGATGGAAGGGAAGGCTGGGGAAGTAGCGGGGCTGGTAGGGGCAGGAACTGGCACAGGGTAGTTATGGATAGGCAGGGGTCGATAAACAGGCTGGCGGCAGAGGTACAGGTAGGTAGCAGGCAGAGTAGTTGGAGACGGGCAGAGGGTCGATACACAGGCTGGCAGCAGAGGTACAGGTAGGTAGCAGGCAGAGTAGTTGGAGATGGGCAGAGGGTCGGTACACAGGCTGGCTTATAGGATTTCTGTTGTGTAGTGGTAGAAAAACGTTTTGTCAATATTGTCTGAAAACACGTTAACCGAATCAAATGCATTGTATGTAGGGGCCTTTACAGATGTAAATGTTGCCCTTGAAATAGGTAATTTTTTTATGACAGTGTTTGGGCAAAAATGGCCTTGTGCGGGATGATTAACAGTCAGGGTGGTATTGCAAAAAAATGTTTGGGTGTGGTTTTTGTTGAGTCTGCGGTTAAATATGCAGCATATAGATAAGCTGGCAGAGTGGTCGTGGTTGGGCAGAGGGTTGGTCTGGTGGAAACCTGTAGACAGGGGAGACACGGTAAACAGCAGACAACTCGATAGACACACATGAATGGATAGTAGTTTTACTGAATGTCAAGGAACACATGCAACTATGGATCAATGATCTGACAGGGACGAGTCGTCAGGGATCCTCAGAAATACTGTCGGTAAGGAGGCAAGTGGAATCAAGTTTGATGACTGATTGGGGAAAAGGTTTGTCAACTTTATTAAACAAGTGTTGAATGTCCTGACTGTTTTCCAGTTGACAGACGCTAAGTGGGTGAGTGTTGGAACGTTCTCTGTAACAGGATCTGTGTTATGTTGACAGGTCATATCTGTTACTTTCATTTCCATTCTATTCTTCACCGACGTGCTGTAATGACTGCATTGCTTTTCTTTTTTTTTTATATAATTCATTTTTTTTAGCCTTAACTTATTGTCAAACAAACCTAACCCTATATTCATTGAGCAAATCGTAATAATAACATAGTTTTGTGAGTCAGAATTTATCCCAAAAAGATTAGGATTCAAATTTACATGTAATGGAAATTACTCTCTGATGTACTGAACTGGTTCTTTTTAGGAAACCTGTTCTGAGAATTAGAATATAATTCAGGCTACAGATGAATAAAATACCTGTTATTTCCTGAAAGGAGCCAAGGCTGGTAATAATGACAGTTCTGTTGGTTGAAGTGTTTTGACCTTCACGTCTGTTTCTTTGTCAGACCAACTGTCTCCTTCAGGAATAATGGTGTCTGGACCAGATAGTCTGTATGTGACTCTGCTGATTATCCTCCACAGTTTAACCTCTGAATCTGGTAACTAAAGTCATTGCTTCTCTGTGTGTGTCTGTGTGTGTCTGTGTGTGTCTGTGTGTGTCTGTGTGTGTCTGTGTGTGTCTGTGTGTGTCTGTGTGTGTCTGTGTGTGTCTGTGTGTGTCTGTGTGTGTCTGTGTGTGTCTGTGTGTGTCTGTGTGTTGGGGAGAGGTGTGGGGTTTACTGTATAAACAAGGATAAAACTGTAAAAAGAGACTAATTTGGACATTTCTCCTTCCCACAATTGAAAATAGTTTAGACTTAGGGTCAAAGATAAAATTGGTGTCAGAATAAAACTTAGTGTTAGGAATTATAGGTAGGTTGAAGGTTAAGAGTTGGGATTTTGGGGCAAATCTACAGCAGTGTGTGTGTGTGTGTGTGTGTGTGTATGTGTATGTGTATGTGTGTGTGTGTGTGTGTGTGTGTGTGTGTCTGTGTGTGTGGTGTGTGTGTGTGTGAACAGTAGGTTCAGGCTACGTTCACACGTAGGGATTTTTCTCCAGCTGTATATTGGCTGTGTACATAGCAGACCTAGAAAATGTTCTTGATCATAATTATTTTTTATGGTTGTCACTAATGACAGATCAGACCAGATCAAATATTATACTATGAACTTTTTAAGGCAAATTTCTAGGAGTAAAAATAAAATCCCCATCTGACATGTGTTGTGGCAGTTTCTTAACTAATGTATTTTGGAGACATGTTTGCTTGTCTATTACCTGGTATGTAACTCTGGTCTTTGGTTGTGACATGCATCTGTATTGTTTCTGAGAATCATTAGGTTTGAATAAAGCTGAATTCATGGTGTTCCCTGCTGGAAAGTTACAACCACACTCCCAATTCACCACCAGACCAATCTAGTCTGGTGGAGAATGACTACTTACTGTCTCTCCCCACTGTCAGTCTCTCTAGTCTGGTGGTGAATGACTACTTACTGTCTCTCCCCACTGTCAGTCTCTCTAGTCTGGTGGTGAATGACTACTTACTGTCTCTCCCCACTGTCAGTCTCTCTAGTCTGGTGGTGAATGAATACTTGCTGTCTCTCCCCACTGTTAGTCTCTCTAGTCTGGTGGTGAATGACTACTTACTGTCTCTCACCACTGTCACAGACCATCTAATGGTTCAGAACATTGCTTCTGCCACAGTATTCCAAGAAAGTAACTCTTATTCTGTTTTGTGTCCAGAGATCCTAACTAAGACCTTAGACAACTGTTTTAACATTGGATGACTTACACACAGTTTTCTGTTGGTCTTTAGCGGTGGCTGATGGATTTCCACAAATTCTCCTTTTTGTTTTTTCTGTACAGTAAAGTTTGAGGTTCTGGGTCCAACTGAACCCATTGTTGCTGTAGCTGGTGATGACCTCATTCTGCCTTGTTACCTCAAACCCAACATCAGTGTTGAGGACATGACAGTGAACTGGCTGAACCTGGACTTCACAGATGAACGTGTCTATTGTTACCAAAATGGAAGAATCATAGAAGAGGATCAGATTCCCTCCTACAGAGGAAGAACATCACTGTTTAAAGAGGAACTGTGGAGGGGAAACACCTCTTTAAAACTGACCAGGGTACAAGGAACTGATGAAGGACTTTATGAATGCTTGATTCAGTCACAAAGCTGGTATGATTCTGTTCGTATTCAAGTCTTTGTTAAAGGTGAGATTTATGAATTGTGAAATACTTTAACCACATTGAATTGACTGTCAGTTTTACTGTATACAGTCTGTGTTTTGTGGTCATCAGTTACCATCCAGACTGTGTGTGTGTCTGTAGCTGTAGGATCCAGGCCAGTGGTGTCCATTGAAGGACACAGAGAGGGAGGGATGGGTCTGGTGTGTCAATCTGAAGGCTGGCATCCTGAACCTGATCTGATGTGGCTGGACAGTAAAGGAGTCAGTCTCTCTGCTGGACCTCCTGAGACACACAGAGACTTTAAGGGATTCTACACAGTCAAACAACATGTCATTGTCCAGGAGACTGACACCAACCTCTTTACCTGCAAAGTCCTACAGAGACGAATTAATGAGGAGGTAGAGACAGAGGTTCACATCCCTAGTGAGTAATACAATATAATCAATGAGGAGGTGGTGACAGAGGTTCACATCCCTAGTGAGTAACACAATATAATCAATGAGGAGGTGGAGACAGAGGTTCACATCCCTAGTGAGTAATACAATGTGTTGTATTATTTAGATATTAGATATTTAGATTATATGATTATAGATTATATTATATTAAATTATACGACTTCAGGACAATAAAATGGTTGACTTTGTACCTTATTAAATACACTTCCACCTGCTGTGTGATTTTAGAGTAAATCCCTGATCTAGAATGATTTGTGTTTAGGTGAGTTGTTTGGTGTCTAATGGTTTGTGTGTTTAGGTGAGTTGTTTGGTGTCTAATGGTTTGTGTGTTTAGGTGAGTTGTTTGATGTCTAATGATTTGTGTGTTTAGGTGAGTTGTTTGATGTTTAATGGTTTGTGAGTTTAGGTGAGTTGTTTGAAGTTTAATGATTTGTGTGTTTAGGTGAGTGGTTTGGTGTCTAATGTTTTGTGTGTTTAGGTGAGTTATTTGATTACACAACTCCATGGAGAAGGTCCTTCATTGTGTTATGTTGTGTGGGAGTCATCACTGTGATTGGTTCAGCTCTGACTGTCAACTGGATGCATCATAAGAAAGGTAATGGAGACTTGATATTAATCATAATTTTGAAAAGCAGTTATTTCATAACTAAACTGGTCACATTATAACATTTGTGGAATTAAATCTAAAACCACTGACTGCATTTGTGCTTCCAGAATCAGAATCAGCTTTATTCGCCAGGTATGAGGAATTTCACTCTGGAGACTTTTAGACATCTTTCACCAAACATTCATTGATCAACCTGTTAGTGAAATACAATTGGAACATTTAGTAATAACGTGTAGTAGGACACATTCACAGAGTATAGCCATAGGGTTTTTAAGTAAAAGATTTACTTAACAAACTACACTTTACAGCAGGCTCATGCACAGACCTCTGGAGGGGACAGGGCCAAACCCAAAAAAGGACACCCCTGATCTGTATAAATAAAATAAACACCTACACTCGCAGGAGAAATAGACAAATAATTTAATGTATATCAGCATTGTAGGATACTGTAATGTTAAAAGAGCTGCTTGCTGTAACTCTTTCTTTCCCTGAATTATCTTTGTGTGGCACGTGTAAAGGATTACTAATATGGACAACTAAATCATCCAATCCTGAGCTATTAAATCCAAATTAAATAGTAAAGAGTGCGAGAAAGGAATGCTGTTTCCAGGCTTCTATGGTTGTTCCGTGCATGAGACTTTCAAACACCGACCTGGTCACCTAACGTAGTCATTTATCTGAAACGTTTTAGCATTGAACAACGGAACAGTGGGAAGTGTCACTGGCTCTTGCTCTTTTACTTGTTATGGTGAGAGATCAAATAACTTTTTAGTGCAAACTCGGCTGTTTATTGTTTTGATAATTCGCTTTATTTTGACACTCTTTATCTTATGACACTCTTGCCCTAATAAAAAATGTTTTATAACAAAAGCATAGTTGTAAAATGTTAGCAGGAAAGACAAGAAGATAGTGGGATTCAAACTGGGCAATTACATTTCCTGACCAGCAGGTGACACTACTGTGCCTCAAACATTTCAGAAAGCCTTGATTGCCCATCACTACGTAAAACCCACAGCATATTCCGTGGTTGGGTTCTGTGGTGGAAATGTCCTTATTCCATAGTACATTAAAATCCTGTTGCTTATTCTAAGTAGAACTTCAAGGGCTGTAAACATCTAGTTATCTTTCTGAGCCAAAGGTTGCAGAGAAGCTGGTGAGACATGTAGACTACACTGTGGGCTGTACTGGGTGTATATAGGCCAGAGCTCAACCTTCAACAGTGAGCTTTTGACCTGACTCTGTTGAGAGGGCTGTTATCTGCTCCAGGTTTATACATCTTGAATAAAGCTTTACTTGTGACAAGAATTTACAGTTTGTGCCTTTCCCATTTAGTGATTTCCATGACACTAGACCTCCACTGTCAGTCATTCAAATAAATGAAATAATCGTTCAATGGAATGAGAAAACAAAGTATTTTTTACTTAGGCAAAGGTTTGTTTTTATCTCTGTTCGTTGTGACATCGGAAATTAACTACATTCATTATTAGCCTGTGTTCAATTATCAGTTATAAACATGTCTTGATAGTGTTCCTGGGTTGATCTACCTTCCTCTGCGAATATATATAGACGTAGATCTGAGAACTGATCTGGAATACCGGGTATAAAGCAAGTGATCATGTTGTAGAGATCCGCTGCCAAATGTTCAAATGAACAATGCAATTAAATCAGTCAAAACTCCTTGCACTCAAGTCACAAAATATGTGGTTGTATATTGAGGTCCGCGGTCGCAAGTCAGATGCTCAAATCTCTTATTATGTTTAGCTAGCTTGTTCATTTAGGTTGGTGCTTTCAAGCTTTTTTTTCGCAAGTTTGTACATTTAGTTTTCGCTTGCAAGCAATATTTGAAAATACAATGAAGTTTGCACACATTTTACAAACTCGCAATTCTGTAACCCAAAATTTGTATGAATTCAACTCAAACATTTAATTTTTAGATTTATTATAAGAGCCGTTTCTGAGACAGACTTTATGCTGTGAGGCTAAAATGCACCCTCGGATCAGTCTTTGTGCGCTCTCAGAACATGTTTTAACATGTTTAACACGTGGACAAGTTCTGTATTTCAAGGTTTATAAGTAAATTCCCCAAGCAAGAGAGAGGTATATTTTTCAATGCACACCAAAAAAAAAGTTCAAAACATGAAACGGTTTTGGTATACATAATGATGAAATCCACCCATTTTGAAAAATCATCCATTTTCAGGCATAGCAAGGCAGTATCAGTAGTCAGTAGTACAAAGGAGTAGTGCAACAGGGTCTCTGAGAGGTGGGGGGGTTTGGTAAGTGATGGGTCACAGAGTAGACAGAATGGGAGCTGGGCAAGTGGCTTTGGTAGGTGGACCAGGCCCGTTATCTGGGAGAGCTGGTGCTGCCATCTTTGTGTCCTTTGTTGCCACCTGCTATTAGAGAAATGTAATGCTACCTAAAGCTACATAGGTTGCACTGAGGGAAATTGAGTTACATGTTATTTATTTGAAATAATAACTAGTAAGGGATTACTTAAATTAAATAATACTTAGTAACGCAACAGCCCCAACACTGATTGTGACCAACAACGCACTCACATACACACACTCAAGCTAGTGTACTTACAGACAGGATAGCATATTACGACTGTAAATGATTCATGTGTTTACTTTAATGACCGATTTTATTTAAATCTGCAGATGTTATAATATGTCAGCTCCGACAACAGCAGGGTAAGTACTGTTTCAGTATCTCTAACCCAGATTACACCCTGATGAGTGTAAGGATTAAACAGACTACATCTACTGTTTCAGTATCTCTAACCCAGATTACACCCTGATGAGTGTAAGGATTAAACAGACTACATCTACTGTTTCAGTGTCTCTAACCCAGATTACACCCTAATCAGTGTAAGGATTAAACAGACTACATCTACTGTTTCAGTATCTCTAACCCAGATTACACCCTGATGAGTGTAAGGATTAAACAGACTACATCTACTGTTTCAGTATCTCTAACCCAGATTACACCCTGATGAGTGTAAGGATTAAACAGACTACATCTAGTGGATGACATGTTCATTAAGATCTCACTGTGTTCAATTTACTGTACATACTTACAGGTTACATCTTGAAGAAAGGTGAGTAGTATTATACACAAAAACAGTGCCTTCATAAAGACATAAATAGTAAGACTATACATAGTACTTTAATCCAGCAGGACACGTGGAAATAAAACAAGCCAACAACAGAGAATAGCTCTCTTCGTGTCGTTTTCCCTTGAAGTTCAAAAATCATGAACTGAGTATCGTCAAAACAGCTTTGTAATTGAATTGAACCAAGTAAAAAAACAGTTACAGTGCCCTGTTCTCAATGCATGTAGACCGCTGTTAAGATAAGACCATGGATTATCATTGAGTATCGCTTGTATTGGAAATACCAGGTTGAAAAACCCTGACGCTCGTTTCTTTTCTAAGTGAAATTATAAACTTCTTACAGCAAGAGTTTATCCTTGACTTATATCACTCAGACCTTCTATCCACTTGCTGCTCTCTGGACCCGGTTTTAGCTCTTGCTTTTCTCATCTGTTTTTACTTCTCTGTCAGATAAACATGCTCCATTCAAGAATAACTGAGTAGCATTCATACTTATTATCAGTTCTCCCCAGAATTATTAAACCTTTTCCTGCTTAAGAATATAGCCTGGGCTTTGGCGAAGAAAACTGTTGCCCCAGCGGATTGGCTGCTTTTTAGGCAATTAAGAAATGAATACTTTCCAAATGTCAAAAAGGCTAAATCTAACTACTTTCTTTATGCTATGACAGTCTCTGCTAGAAATCCGCTATTTCTCAGCTTAAGGAAATGACCTCAGACTCTTGTGAATAAAATCATATCAGTGATGCTTTTAATAAGCATTTTTGTATCAATTTCATTCACAAATGAACGAAAAGCAAATGTTTTTGTGCCATGAAATGAAACAGCTTTGGCAGGGAAAAGTCATCCTCAGTCTCGCTAGCAGTTGCTCAGTTCTTAGGACTGTACTGGCTAATACGCTGTTAGAACGGCCAGTGGCAAAAGCCATTAAGGTCATAGATGCTATTTATAGTGGAGGTAAACTTGATAAGAACCATTAGTCAGTTTAACACAATGTTTAAAACGCCAACAGGAATCCCAGGGCCGGGGACAAAATTTTACGTTTAAGACCCAAACCACAGGCCAGAAAAATGTATAAAAAGCAATGATGAACAAGTTATAAACGTTTATTGTTTAATGTTTTAGCTAGGTAGTACTAAATACCAAGATTAACTAATAAATACTTATATTTAAGCCAACCAAATAGGCCCTCCGAGGCCAGGACCAGGGACAACGTTACCGGTTGTCCCCCCTGTCAGCGTCACTGCTTAAAACATCCCTAATAGCCTGAAGGTACATTACCATCAACGTCTAATGAATGTGTAAACCTTGAATAGTTGCTATTGGTCTGGATGACAGCACAAATATAAAAGTAGTTCTTAATATCTATCATCAGTGTTATGTTCAGTTTCATAACCAAAAGACTCAATTTACATTTCAGATTTTGAAGCCATCAGAAGACATGCAGGTCAGTGTGTTTCTCTCCATCAGACTTACTGTGTGACTGTATTTATATTGACCTCATACACAAAAGCCATGTTTCTTTGTCCGCTCTCATCATATATGTCGAATGTAAGAATAAATAATATATTAACATTAGAGCTTACCTGGATGTTCTGTTATATCTACTTAAACCACACATGAACCGCTAATACTGGATGTTCTGTTATCTCTACTTAAACCACACATGAACCACTAATACTGGATGTTCTGTTATCTCTACCTAAACCACACATGAACCACTAATACTGGATGTTCTGTTATCTCTACCTAAACCCCACATGAACCACTAATACTGGATGTTCTGTTATCTACCTAAACCACACATGAACCACTAATACTGGATGTTCTGTTATCTCTACCTAAACCACACATGAACCACTAATACTGGAGATCAATACAGTAAATGTTGTCCTCTACTTGTATTTTCTCCTCTGATGTTGTCATGATGTCATTGTATTTATCATAATGTTTCTCTCCACAGTGGATTTGACTCTAGATCCTGATACTGCACATCCACAACTCATCCTGTCTGAGGACGGGAAACAAGTGAGACATGGAGACATAAACCAGGATCTCCCTGACATCCCAAAGAGGTTTACATATTATTTCAGTGTCCTGGGTAAGGAGGGTTTCTCCTCAGGGAGATTCTACTATGAGGTTCAGGTGAAGGGGAAGACTATGTGGGCTTTAGGAGTGGTCAGAAAGTCAGTCAACAGGAAGGCTTCAACACCAAGAAGCCCTGATAATGGGTACTGGACTGTGTATCAGTGTTATGGAGTGTATGGGGCTCTCACTGACCCCCCTGTCCCCCTCCCCCTGAGAGAGAGGCCCCAGAAGGTGGGGGTGTTTGTGGATTATGAGGAGGGACAGGTCTCCTTCTTCAATGTGGAGGCCAGGTGTCACATCTACTCTTTCACTGACTGTTCCTTCAAAGAGAAACTCTATCCTTACTTTGACCCTGGAAGTTATTATGGTGGTGAAAACTCAGACCCACTGGTCATCTGTCCTGTAGATGTCACTGTCTGACTGTTTTAAATCAGACAACCCACTGGTCATCTGTCCTGTAGATGTCACTGTCTGACTGGTTTAAATCAGACAACCAATTGGTCATCTGTCCTGTAGATGTCACTGACTGATTGTTTTAAATCAGACAACCCACTGGTCATCTGTCCTGTAGATGTCACTGACTGACTGCTTTATATCAGACAACCCACTGGTCATCTGTCCTGTAGATGTCACTGACTGACTGTTTTAAATCAAACCAGGCAGGTACAAACATTTGGCTGTCATGGTTGTAAGCAGGCAAAACATGTGGAACAGCACAAGATTCGGGGAAACCAAAATAACCCAAAGAGTGCCACAAACCGTGAACTGAAGCATAGACAAGGCAAACAACAATCCATAAACTCAGACAACTTAAATTGGGTCCCCAATTAGAGGAAATGCTTGGCAGCTGCCTTTAATTGGGAACAATCTAAAATGGAGCGAAGAGATACCTAGAGTCTCCTCTGTGGTCAAGCGCTGAGTGTGACCCTCAGATGCATAGAGATACCTAGAGTCTCCTCTGTGGTCAAGCGCTGAGTGTGGCCCTCAGATGCATAGAGATACCTAGAGTCTCTGTGGTCAAGCGCTGAGTGTGGCCCTCAGATGCATAGAGATACCTAGAGTCTCTGTGGTCAAGCGCTGAGTTTGGCCCTCAGATGCATAGAGATACCTAGAGTCTCCTCTGTGGTCAAGCGCTGAGTGTGGCCCTCAGATGCATAGATACCTAGAGTCTCCTCTGTGGTCAAGCGCTGAGTGTTGCCCTCAAATTCATAGAGTTGCCTAGAGGCCCACAGCCAGATGCTGACATTGGCAAGACAATGACATCTGACCAACTATTCATGTGAGATCTTGTTTCTGTTGTTAGAATACTAAAATGTTTTAGTCTGTTCTAATGTGTGTTTCTACCATTTGGTGGTTCACAAATATTTGACAATATATTTTTCAGAAATGATTTATTATCTGATGGAATATTGTACTACTGCTTCACCAGTCTGACAGGGAGAGGGAGGGGAGCTGTAGATAGATAGGGTGGAGAAAGAGGAGAGAAGGTGAGATTAAGAGAGGAGACAGGGAATGGGTGGAGGAGGTTTTTAATCAAACAATGAAGGCATCCATCCATTCCTTAGATCTCTGGGTTTTCTAACAATGTTTATTGGGTGTTGGTGTTGTGTGGGCCAATTGTTGGTTTATAATGTCAGATACACTATTGTAAAAAACTTAATAGAAATTAAGGGTTGCTGTTTTCATTGTATAATGTTTTGATTTATTGTGTTTCTATCAAAAGTTGACCCATGCAAAACACTTATGTGTGTGTTTGTTTGTGCCAGTACTTGTTTTACCTCACCTTTTCAGGACCACAATCCCCCAAAGTGTTTATGTTAAGGTTAGAGTTAAAGTAAGAATAAGGATTACTGTAGGGGACAATGATATGTATTATACAACCCTTTTTCCAAATAAAAACAGACTAATGATGTGCAAATGATTTATTTCTATTTGAAAAGAGTATAAAGACAATATTTCAAATGTTCAAACCTATTTCAGACAGATATGTGAGAACGTGTGTACAGCCCTGTTCATGCAAGTCTTGGCATTAGGTAATGCTCCTTCAGGGTAACTCATTGCCATCACATGTTTATGTATACAATACTACCACAATAACATACCTTGTTATTTATGCAATTCCCATGGCAATGAGCATGGGAACACAGCACAGCTCCCCCCCACAACGAACACAGAACCTACCAGGGTGAGGCAGGGGTGGTGGGTGGGCCTGCACCTGCATGCTAGTACATCTCAACAACCTGAGAGGAAGTTGCCTTGAGAAACTTAACACAACACAGATGTACTGACTAACTCTGAGCAGAGGTGTATGGATGGGACGTGTTGCCTGAAACTGATGGGCCCCACACATCCTGTCCATACCTCCTGCTGACTCACCATTATCCAGAGATGATCCACCTGGATGTCATTATTGA
>JACXGJ010008951.1:0-25562 GCA_016801105.1 Esox niger
GGTCTCTCTCTTCCCATCCATCAGGGCACATTGGGGTCTCTCTTCCCATCCATCAGGGCACATTGGGGTCTCTCTCTTCCCATCCATCAGGGCACATTGGGGTCTCTCTTCCCCTCCATCAGGGCACATTGGGGTCTCTCTTCCCCTCCATCAGGGCACATTGGGGTCTCTCTTCCCCTCCATCAAGGCACATAGGGGTCTCTCTCTTTCT
Organism: Esox niger; assembly: GCA_016801105.1. NCBI lineage: Eukaryota > Metazoa > Chordata > Actinopteri > Esociformes > Esocidae > Esox > Esox niger. The sequence continues at coordinate 212 of JACXGJ010008951.1, forward strand.
CCTTTCACTTCTCCACTCCGTTAAGGACATCTCTGGAATGGACGGTGCACATGGCCAGATCTGATTTATGGTTGTGTAGATGGAGGGAGAGAGAGAGTAAGGACGGAGTGAGAGCATAAAACGGATGGCCGGCCATGTGTTCTGTATTCATCACCAAAACCAATGAAAAGTGAGCTCATTCTCTCCCTCTCACACTTTTCCCTATTTTTTTGCTTGTTCTCTGACTCACAAAAAAGTTGTCCCACGGTGCATCTGGGATGAGTTTTATTCATTCTCTTCACCACAAGAGAGGCAAGTGGCTGGCCTCTTGGAAGAAAGGGCCCATTTGGGCTGGTGTTTCCGTGGAAGGACCACAGGGTTTTTCTGTCATTTATTCCACTTGGCACCATGAGAGCAAAGTCAACAGAACCACACCTGAAATTGTCAGCGTTACAAGTTGGCACTCAGACATAATCTGAACAAGTGACGTTCCACCTGTTCATACACAGATTGAGTGTTTGGTACGTTCACATACAATCAAGCCAAATCATTAGTTGTAATAACGACGTGTGTTGAAAGATATTTTGATGTTACTGTTGTGTTCTGTATGTATTCTGCATACGTTGACCACAATCTGTTTGATGTAGCCTCTATCACTTCAAAGGAGGTGGAACGGCGCCTGCACTGGTAATTTGATTTTCAGCAGGGAAGCCGTTTGTATGTGACTTCAGTGAGATCTACATGGCACGATAAGAGAAACAAAATTACAAAATTAATTAAGATCCGGCAACACGATTACTGGATTAATCGTACGTTAATTGAAAAAGCCGATGAAGACTGTAAACTGCAAAATGAGATGTTTGGGAACATCTGATGCCTTTCATTCCAGTCAATGGTGCCTCTCTGGACTGATTTGCATTCACTGTAAGAGAAATCAAGCACATTTCCATAATCTTCAGCGAGTGTGTCTACACTACAGCAATCCGTAAATATCGGATGATAAGTACTGCAGACTCCTAGGAGGTGAAACAAATCCATCATATGTATTTTTTGTATTTTTTTCTATTTTCCTCACAACATTCGTGGACTCTCTTCACACTTAGCATCTCCTAGCTAGCATAGCCTTGGGTCAGCTCTGGACTTGCCCTCTTTTACACAGTGATGCCGTTGTTGCTTCCTCAAAGCGTCACAGTGTCACGCGTGGGCTCAGTGCCTAGTGGGAGACTGGAGGGGAAGACAGTCTGCTATTAATAAGGGAGCCGCTCTCCCTGTGCAGTGAGGCACGCCAACATGTGTGTCTGTAGCCAGAGGCTCAGCACTGCAGCATAATAAAGGTAGCTAGCCTCTCACCTTTGTAGATAAAAAAAAAGTATCTTCTGATTTTATTGATGATATACACTGACGTTTAACCATTTGGGGTCACTTAGAAATGTCCTTGTTTTAATAAAAAAAAGCTTTTTTTGTTTTGTCCATTACAATAACATCAAATTGATTTGAAATACAGTGTAGACGTTGGTAATGTTGTACATTTCTATGCTGGAAACGGCTGATTTTCAATGGAATATCTATATAGGAGAACAGAGGCCATCTATTTATCATTTTAAAAAACAAAATGATCTTGACAAAACCCTTTTGAAATTATGTTAGCACTACTGTGATCTGTGGTTCTGATTAAAAGATGAAAACTGGTCTTCCTTAGACTAGTTGAGTATTTATAGCAATAGCAATTCTGGGTTCGATTACAGGCTGAAAATATCCTTTGTTCTGAAACTCCTCAGTCTATTCTTGAGAAATTAAGGTAATGCCATTTGAGAAATGGCCATGAAACTAAAGTGAAATACTACTCCCTTCACACAAAAGCGTAAACTGTCTCTAAGCAGAATAGACAGAGGAGTGGGAGGCCCGGTGCACAACTGAGCAAGAGGACTAAATCATCAGAGTGTCTAGTTTGATGAACTGATGCCTCACAGGTCCTCAGCTGGCAGCTTCATTAAATAGTATCCCCAACACCAGTCTCAACGTCAACACTGAAAAGGTGACTCCGTGAAAATGGCCTTCTGGGCAGAGCTGCGAAGAAAAAGCCATACCTCAGACTGGCCAACACAAACTAAAAATGTCAATGCTAACTTTATTTATATAGCACATTTAAAAACAACCATGGTTGACCAAAGTGCTGAACAGGATACAAAATCAAATGCATGAAAAAGCAAATACAAAGAATATAACAAATAGAAAGAAAGAAAAATGTAAATAAACTGTTCTTGATTGGAGCAAATTTCCTCCTACAATAGGTCAGTGACTCAAAGCAAAGCTCCAAACTCTGGAATAACTAGTCAGCTGGTATGCTGTCTATATTGGAGTGGCCGGCACGATGACCTATCTCAAACCTACTGAGCTGTTGTGGGAGCAGCTTCGCCGTATGGACGTGAGTGTATATAAGAGCACAACTATCAATACAATTGTGCTCATATCCTTTTATACCCTGGCAGAAATTGTGACATTTTTGAATTGTTTTTATACATTTGACTGATCTTACAAAAAACTGTCATTTATTTAAGGATAGTGATTATATGAAGCCATTTATTATCACATAGTTGTTTGGCCCCTTTTTAGATCATAATAATAACAGTTCACATACTCTTGAATGTTTGGCCTAATTACAGACATACAAGGTGACACACACAGGTGAAAGTTGCAATTAAAATTGAATTTCCCATAAATGACAATAAGTGTCTGTGTATAAACTGTCAATGAGTTTGTTAGCTCTCGTGTGGAATGTGCAATGAGCAGGCTAGATACTGAGCCATGGGGAGCAGATAAGAATTGTCAAAATACCTGCGTAACAAGGTAATGGATCTTTATAAAGATGGAAAAGGATATAAAAAGATATCCAAAGCCTTGCAAATGCCAGTCAGTACTGTTTAATCACTTATTCAGAAGTGAAAAATTTGGGGATCTCTTGATAGCAAGCCAAGGTCAGGTAGACCAAGAAAGATTTCTGCCAAAACTGCCAAAAGAATTCTTAGGGGTACAATGAAAACCCCATAGGTAACCTCAGGCGAAATAGGTGCTGCTCTGGGAAAAGACGTTGTGGTTGTTTCAAGGAGCACAATACAACAATACAAAAATGAGCTGCATGGTCAAGTTGCCAGAAAGAAGCCTTTACTGTGCCAATGCCACAAAATAAGCCTGGTTACAATATGCCCAACAACACCTTGACAAGTCTCACAGCTTCTGGCACACTGTAATTTGGAATGACAAGACCAAAATACAGCTTTATTGTCACAACCATAAGTGCTATGTTTGGAGAGGGGTCAACAAGGCCTATAGCGAACAAAACATCCCCACTGTGAAGCATGGTGGTGGTTCACTGATGTTCTGGGGGTTTGTGAGCTCTAAAGGCATGGCGAATCTTGTGAAAATGTATGGCAAGATGAATGCAGCATGTTATCAGAAAATACTGGCAGACAATTTGCATTCTTTTGCACAAAAGTTGCACATGGGATGCACTTGGATTTTCCAGCACGATTCCAGACCCTAAGCACAAGGGCAATTTGATCCTCTAGTGGTTACAGCAGAAAAAGGTGATGTTTCTGGAGTGGCCATCACAGCCTCCTGACCTTAATATCATCGAGCCACTCTGGGGAGATCTCAAACGTGTGGTTCATGCTAAATGACCAAAGCCTTTGCATGACCTGGAGGCATTTTTCCAAGACGAATGGGCAGCTATACCATCTGCAATAATTCAGGGCATCGAGAGATTACTATTACAAAAGATTGCATGCTGTCATTGATGCTAAAGGAGGCAATACACAGTATTAAGAACTAAGGGTATGCAGACCTTTGAACAGGGATCAGATAATTTTTCTCTTTGTTGCCATGTTTAGTTTTTTTGATTGTGCCATTCTGTTATGACCTACAGTTGAATGTGAAACAAAAGACATGTGTTTTGCCTGCTCACTCATTTGCCTGTTTTCTTTACAAATTGGTACAGACAGTATCAATTCTCCAAGGGTATGCAAACTTTTGAGCACAACTGTATATATCAAGAGTGAGAATGGCAATGGAGAAAAAGAGAGGCTGGGAAAGAGTGGAGTTAGGTGGATACAAGCCTATGTTGATGAATGCTGTAGTTCTGCTACAGCAGCTGGTCACGCTAGCCTCCTTTATATTGTGTGGCTGTGTACCTTGGAGGGATGGAATGACGGTGGCTGGATTAACATCTCCGGCTGAGCTCTGACTCAGAACCTCGTCCTGTTTTCATTCGGTGTAGGAGATACAGGATCAGTGGTGCTTTTTAAATTGTGATTATATGCAGGTGGATCTGATCTTAGACCATCAGTCCTAGTGAAGCCCTGGCCGCAAACAGTATCTGTTCTCGTTTGTATTTTTTTAAAGTAAGAATAAATCATTACACGCTTTATTTCTGACTGATGTTATGTGTTTTTTAAATAGGAAATATTTTAACCGTTTGTAGGACGATTTCAGAGGCCAGTGGCTCAGAGGCCCTCAAATTATTAGTACATGTAAAAAAATATTTCAATTATTAAAATATTAAATTATTCATTAAAACGTTAAATTATTAACTCATCCAGCTATGCCATTTTCTTGTTTTTGGCAAAAAGAAAACATCCAGAGAGCCTCTGTATTGTGCATTGCACCCCCCGCCCCCCCGAAATGAAATGGTTTGGTCCTGTCCCCAAACCAGGCGCGAACTGTAGTTGCTAGCAGTGAATTGCAAGTGAGTGCCTGTGGAGCGTCAAGGATTTCTCAACCTACTAAAGAAAAGACTTGTTTCCTAAATCTAAACAAAAGAATATATAGAAGAGAAAACAAAGGACGACAGTATATTACCAGATCATCAAAGAGGCAGGTGCGTAGACCGTGAGTGGTGGAAATTAACTTGTTAGCTTAGTCCATAGTGAAACAAGCTACGTTTGTACTCCTTAGGTTACTTAATATCTTCACAGTATTTTAGCCGACATTTAATCAATACAGACAAACCTATAGCAAGCTATTGATACTAAATCGGTTGTCTGGTGTCAGGCCCAACAGCTGCAGCTTCCGGTTCAGCAAACCTGTCTTAAGCAACGTGAAGTAATTACTAGATATAACTTACGCAATTATGGTAAGAAAATTGTTTCTCTACGGTCCAAAACGCCGGACACCCACTTCATTACAGCAGAACACATAGTTGTCCAATCACCACTTTTCTTATGGTGACGGTATTCAAATAAGAAACAATGACAATGCGTCCCATGTCAAACCGTTTCCACGGAGTGCCGAGTGTCTGCAGGTTTTAGTTTGGTTCCCAGTTCAGACCTAAACAACCGGGGGGAGGGTAGAGACTAACCAATTAGTGAGCTAATTAGCTAATTAAGGTGAGAGCAGACGGCTCGGCCCTCCATCACAGTATGTATAAGTATGTATGAATATAATATTGATTAATCTTTTACATTTGAAATTCATTTAATCAGTCTGGATGGACTCTTGCAATCCAAATTGGTGGCATTTAAATCGTTAGGGACAACATACAGTATATTTTGGTATTTGGTCTGTTTTTTGTGGAAAGGCTTTACTGTGTAAAACCATGCAGTGTGTATATGTTTGTGTGTGTGTTGATAGGTTAGGCATCCATCTCTAGATAGCCATTGCCGTTACTCACCTCAACAGTGAGTCTCTTGCTTTCAGAGCCTCTGTGCAGAGATAAGGCATTGGATCCGTCTCGCACGACGGTTTGATCAATCTAGAGATTTACAGCCAGTACTGCAGCAAACTGATTAAGCATTAAAGCAGTAAATTCAACTTTTCCTCTTCGAGCCCACAGCGATGAGAAAACCTCTACTAACTCAAATGTTCTCCTACACTTCTAAAATCTTCACTTTTAAGCTTTAACATTCACCTGAGCCTACGGCCATTGGCCTCTAATACGGCTTGAACTTGACTCTGGGTTTTATTAGTTTTTCATGTTTCTACTGTTTGGCTGTGGGAATAAAAACAACAATTCTCATTTGCATCCCCCTGTCAGTTCTGATCTGTCAGCTTCTCTGGGTGGTAGCGTAAAGATTTCCCAATGGCAAGCATGCGTAACTGAGATTTCACCGATGCGTGCGGAATATTGGATGTTCATCCCATTCTTGACAGACAAGGCCTGTTGTTTGTGCTGCTGTGAGCTCAGACACTCCTCAAAAGACTTCCCTCTCTCTTAACTGCGATTGAAGTCTTTCTCTCGTTGCCTTCTCTGGTAAAATCTGGTCAATTCTTTCAGTGGAATGAACAACGAATGAATGGAGGAAGCAGGCGATCATCAACTCGGCTACAAGAGGAAATGAGTCAAGGTCCATTTATTAGTCGCCGACCCCCTCAGAGCCATGATCACACACACAATCGAGAAACTCCCTTCCACTGAGTCGAGGAGAGCGTGCTTGGGCAAATATAAAGGCTTGCTCAGCATACTGCTGGAACAGAAGTGAGGAAAAACTGTTTAATTATTCTATGTAGTGCGAGCATACCTGACGGGGTTTGAAAGTAGATGCCTTCCAGTTCGGAATCTGTAACTGGAGCTGTGAGGAGCTCCCTGGGGAATATGATGAAGCCAGCACAAAGAGTTGACCTTACTTCCTGAAGGTGGATTCTGTGGGGATGAAGAATGGAGAACCAGGGGTTAGGGGGGTCTAATGGCAACATGTCTGACCTTATGACCTGGACTGTTGGAAAGGAAGAACTCAAAGAACCTTGCATGAGTCCCAGTCAAAAGGAATAAAAGCCCAAAGCTTGGATATCCGACATGTGGTTCAAATTCTCTCATCAGATTGTCTGGTATTCCATTCAGCCACAATGAACTTGTTATCACAATATATATAGCTATATAGCTCTGGAAAAAATTAAGAGACCACTGCACCTTTTTCTTTCCTTTACAAAAAAGTTGCAAAGGAAGGTTTTGAGTGAGGAACAGAAGGGTTCAAATTTAGAGACCACTTTATATTGAACACTTGTGTTCCTTGTTAAAAATTTTCCTTTTCAAATTTTTTGTGAAGGAAAGAAAAAGGTGCATTGGTCTCTCAATTTTTTAATATCCTGAACAATTCTTCTGGCGGTTTTGGCTGAAATCTTTCTTGGTCTACCTGACCTTGGCTTGGTATCAAGAGATCCCTGAATTTTCCACTCAATGAGTGATTGAACAGTCTTGACTTGCATTTGCAAGACTTTGGATATTTTTTTAGATCCTTTTCCATCATTATAAAGTTCCATTACCTTGTTAAGCAAAACTGTCAACCCATGACTCTGCATCTAGCATGTACAGAGCATCCATGTGTGAGCTAACAAACCCAATTATACACAGACACTAGTTGCAGTTTAAAAAGCAACAGTGAATTTCACCTTTAATTGTCCCCAATGTGTGTGTCACCTGGTGCATCTGTAACAAGGCAAAACATTCAAGGGTATGTATACTTTTGATCAGGGTCATTTGGGTGATTTCTGTTATCATTATGATTTAAAAAGGAGCCAAACAACTATGTGATAATAAATGGCTTCATATGATCACTATCCTTAAATAAAATACTTTTTTTTGCATGATCAGTCATATATTTTTTATATCAATGCCACAACGTCACTATTTCTGCCAGGGTATGCAAACTTATGAGCAAAACTGCTCGTCTCCACCTCACACTCTCTTAAATGTCTTGCAGCTGAATCCAGTATTTACTCATTTGGAGACTTGCAGAGCTGCTAATCAAATGCAGTTGGTGAAGTGAGATCATTACTTCTGCTTAGGCAGACATCTGAGGAGGCCTGAAACTGGGCTGAACACCTCTGATCTCCCCCCCACGCTCGCTCACCATCTCCACCGCAGACAGACACAGAAAGAACGGATCAAAAAGACAGTAACTTCGCCAGAACTCTTCTTTCCTAATTTGCTGGTCCCGTTTTAACAGCTCATTTCCCCTTTAAAGCACCTGAACCCCCCCCCCTCCTCTTTTTTATCACAGTCAATTTATGTTATCTTCCGTCGTTCAGATAGTCACTATCACCAAAGCTATGGATAAAACATCAGTTAGAAGCTAGTCGTTGGGAGACTGCCCTGGGTTCTGTGATGCCTCTCATTCCATCTCCCCTTGGTAGACCGTCAGACACGAGACATCGGTGGCCTATAGGGGGAGCCCCAACACCACGTTCCATCATGGTAACTTCTCATTTCCTCTTACTGTCCCAGTGGCTTGTCAGGCTACTGTTGTCCCCTGTCCACCACACACACACACACACACACTCATACACTAACAATGGGAACCGTGAATCAACATCGGTGGATGAAAATAGACGTTAATCAAGCTGAATGGATTTCTTGCCCTTGTTGTACAGTAAAGCAGACAATCCGTGACATAGGTAACGACGCGTGACACACACACTTGTCCCAGCACAAAAGCTCCTTTGGCTAACGATAGATAGCGCCGTCAATCAAAATGCAACCGGGCAGGCCGTCTCTACGCTAACTAAAAAGGCGTGTCTTTCTTTGCAAATGCAGAGGGGGCAGGGGACTCCCAACGAGTGGGCGTACACTATAGCTGCCGTTCTTTGGATTATCATTGGTCATGGTCTCAGCCTATGACAAACTGCCTAATTACGATCTACTGGAAAGAACAAATATTTCCTAAACACCTTATAATTGTCCCTGAACAGTTTCGGCCTAATGTGTTGTAAATCAATGGACATTCGGTGACAGAAATCTGATTTCTTAAAAGACAATAACAATACAGTGACTGAACTCTGTTACAAAGCCACAATGTGTGGACTTCCCAAGAGCATGGTGGAGCTGGCAGTACTTGAGGGCAGTGAGAGGAGACAAAGGGGTTTTGGTGTTATTATTATTATCGTTATTATTACAGTTTTCTTTGGTACTATTTCCAAGTATGTGGTCATTTTTTTTCAGAACTCATAATACAACAGATAATCAAAAACACTTTCAAAACTCTACACACACTTTACTGAGTACCAGGTGGGCATGGGCCCGGTCTGAAAGGAGTGCAGCGGGCCCATCAGAGAGGAGGGCAGGGGGCCCAGTCAGAGAGGAGGGCAGGGGGCCCGGTCCCAGAGGAGGTTCAGGAAGGAGACCCTGGGCTTTGTGAGAAAGGTCGCCATCCAAGAGGGGAAAGCAGAGGTGCAGAGAACTGTTATGTCCGATGAAGTCCGGGCAACAGTTTACCATGGGCTCAATAATGGCCTTAGCATTACAGAGGCAGTCAAATAAGAGTCTGCCAGATACGTCCAAGGCTTCAACATCAAATCACCTGGTAATGCATCAAATCACATGGTAATGCATATACTGTGAATTCACACAATTCACACCTACTTATGAAATACCTCATGTCGTACAGTCACAATGTGCTCATTTCTACACTCTGAATTGACAGAAGGCCTCCTGCTGGTGACTGGGGTCGTTTGCTGACCAACCAGCGGGAGTGGGCAGTGGCAGAAGTGGCGAGGGCCTGTAATGACAAGCCTTTGTTGACAAAAATAACTGCAAATTTAGACTCCTTCAGCCTGCCAACGATCACCCACATTTTGAGGCGCCAGGTTTCTATTAAACATAATTACCTGAAGCATTTCCAGAGAAACAGAGCCCGGATACAACACTACAAACTGTAAGACTGTTACTACGTTCAGGTACAACACTACACACCAAGGCTGTAGCCATGGAGTCAACATTGGGGGGGGCCAAATCAGCGGGGGTCCCCCAAGAAAAACATTCAAAAATGTTTTAAATATTTATAAGCCTCTTACCCATCAATATTTACACAATCTGATATCACTGTGTTGGTATTGTTCCTAAAACATAATATTTCTCTTGGACCATCATTGCGACTGACCTGTAGAAAGTTGGTTATCCCTCTCCAAAGACAGAATATTCCCCTGCCTCCCACCCTTTGACCTAACCCTAACCTCAGAGACACCTTGTCTAAACCTAACCTTAGCAGGTACCTGTGCCAACAATAATTATGATGTTGTCCGAACAACACCAACATAGCAATTTTAGATGGGTCATCAATATTTGCTCCTTTTCTCACTCACCTCCATCTCACCTCCTCCCTGCCCTGTTGGCATCCGCATAGCTCCTCTCTCCCTCTCTTTCTTTACTCTGAATGCACCAATGTAAACATGAAAGACATGATCACTAAACAAGTTCCTTGTCATGATGTGCAGGAATGGATTACTAACCATTTCTGATCTGAATGGCAGTGATTATTATATAAATAAACATTACTCTCTTGTGCTTCTGCATACTTCTGTTATTTGACTTGTCGTTTTCTCACTGCTCTCAGCTTTTTTCTTTTCTGAGGCTGATGAATGTCACTAGCACCCTTTCTCGTGCTCATGATGACACTGTGAATGAAAGCTGACTAATGAAACTGCTTGCACTTTAATCAAACAAACACTAATAATGCTATTTGTCATAAGCAATATACAGTTGTACTGTATACTATACGAATAAGCAAACTATGAAAACCACTACTGTCCGCACAAATAAAACATGGAGCGCAACGTAAGTGACTGACACTTCACTCAGACTTAACCTGGGCTTTCTGACATTTCGAACTAAATCGTTAACGTAAGACATTATGTGAATACGCACATGAACAGCATTGTGGTGGTTGATTGATTAGCACTCGCAAATCTGCCCGTTTTCACCAAAAACTCTTGTTTACAATCCATGCAATTGTTGATGCTTTTTAGCGAACAATTATTTATTTCCACAGTTACTGTTCTAGCGCATAATAACGTGTTGATGTTAAACTTGTCACAATCAACAGAAAGATGTATGTAACGCTCATATTACGTTTTAGTTTACCACTTTTTAATACATTTGATAGTAATAAGAGAGTACAGTGTTCGTCATAGATCGTACCTCCCATCAGCAATCGACCGATTGCTTCTGCTGAGGTACGGCAACAACCCTTGGACAAACCACTCACAGAACTGCAGTAAACCGCAGAATTTGAACCTGTAGTAATAATGTCAATCTGTTAAGTTCACTTATGATTATGCTAATCATTATTTTTGGAGGGCGGTACATGGTTGCCTGTCGTTGCATAGCACATTTTTATTTATTATTTATAAATCAGTATATCGGGGTGGGACATATTGAGCATATCCGAATATTGGGGGTACACTATGTGCAGATACAACACTACATGAGACAGACTATGGTTACTATGTTCAGATACAACCTTATATGCTGTAAGACTATGGTTACTCTTTGTTGCACATTCTGTTTGATATAACAGTAGCCTTGTTTTTACTGAAAATATCTACTATAACCTCTATCTGTTTCAGAGGGCGATAAATCTTGATGCCGCTGTGAACCAACACAAATGATTCTTTGATGATGAAGTAGGCTTCAACCTAGCCAAAACCCGGCGCTGTGGTTGCAATACCGCTGGCCAATGAGCATCTCTCCTGGTGCATGGGCAACACTGGGGAAACATCTCGATGTGTGCAGCCATATCCAAAGGTCGGTTGGTTGGACTTAGGCCCGTTTGGAGGTCAATGCTGCACGGCTCATTGAGTATCTCAATAACACTGAGCCGGTGTGTCCAGGTGAAGGGGTTAACTATGTCATTGTGTGGAACAATGGTAGCTTCCATCAATCAGAGGTGGTTCCAGAATGGTTTTGGGCCAATCGCCAATTCCTGACTATACGTGCTCCCACACTCTCCTTTTCACAACCCTACTGAGGAATTCATTTCAGCATAGAGCTGGATGTTTTTATTTTACGCATTTGTAACAGTATTTGTAACATTTGTTTTGACCGAAAACCTATGTTGCAACAATGTTATGTTAAATGTAATGTTTATGCATCAACGGTTGTAGAAAATACCTTGATTGATCACACTTGATTATTGGAAAGTATTTGTGGAAATTATTTTAATCAGTTGTGTTGGGTAGTGTGCAGTAAGAGTTCTTCCTCTGAGAAAACAGATCTGTTTAGACCTGTGACAACAGGTAGGCGCTATTAATGATGAGGTTGAACAGAAAAGCAGCAGGCTCCGGACATCCTTGGGTAGCATTTAAATAGATCAGCAGTGTTGCAGGTTGTCTTTGGCACTTAAAACTGTCATTATGAAACACTTCTTGGTTTGCTACTGGATTACAGTTTTACAGCAGAGTGGCAGAAGAAATCATCTGGTATCTTCTTAATCTGCAACACAACCAGGAGGACATTGGACAGGGACCACAACGAGTCAAGCCTGGTACTCTGCAGGTGTGAGCCAAGACCTCATTTCCTCCTAAGTTTAAAACAGCAGGAGACAGGAAAAATCCTTAGATCTACAAGGATACATTGCCTTGCTTTGATGGAAATGGACAAATGCAATGTCAATAGATACGTTAAGGTAATTTGACTTGGTCAGGAAGTCACATGTCCAGTGGAAAAGATTGCGAGCTTCTAGCAAGTACAGTTCAAATATGTATGTAAATTTTTGGATTTGGTTTGATGCTTTAATGTAATTTTAGAGCAAAAACTGTTTTAACAGTAAACATTAATGCTAACGTTTATCGCTAACTTTTGTTACATTTTAATGATTTAACTGATTAACGGTCATAAAAGCCTTAATTTTGTCTACTCCCTGTAAAGCAAAATTATATCTGTTTTGGAAAGATAATTATTTTGGAGGGGGGTATTTCACAGCACTACTTTAATTTGCCTGACCGATCAAAAATACTTTATCTCTCTGGGTGTACTGTTCTTTTATCAAGTCTGATTAGGATTTTTACAGACGACCCTTAGGAAACAATCTGAGTCTTCAAAATACGTTTCAACTCTGTGTGGCCCGTTAGTCGATGTCTAAGTTCTTGGCACCACAGAACTCACCACATAAAGTCCAGAATTGTAGCTTGAACTAACTGCAAGTCCTTCCTCTCAGCAATGCTACTTCTCTCATGCTTCAAGGCTATTCCTCCGATAATCAATAGTCTAAGTTGGAGAAGTGAAATGAGAAAAATATATATGTAAAACTATTAAAAAAAAAAAAAAAACCTGAGGATTGGCATGTGCATTTGTATTGACCCCCTTTGTTATGAAGTCCATTAAAAGCTCTGGTGCAACCAATTACCTTAATGTCACATGATTAGTGAAATTATGTCCACCTGTGTGCAATCCAAGTGTCACATGATCTGTCAGTACATATACACACCTTTTTTGAAAGGCCACAGAGGCTGCAACACCTAAGCAAGAGGCACCACTAACTGAACACTGCCTTGAAGACCAAGGAACTCTCCAAACAAGTAAGGGACAATGTTGTTGAGGAGTACAAGTCAGGGTTAGGTTATATAAAAGATCAAAATCTTTGATGATCCCCTGGAGCACCCTCAAATGTATCATAACCAAATGGAAAGAACATGGCACAACAGCAAACCTTCCAAGTGACGGCCGCCCACCAAAACTCACGGACTGGGCCAGGAGGGCATTAATCAGAGAGGCAGCACAGAGACCGAAGGTTACCCTGGAGGAGCTGCAGAGTTCCACAGCAGAGACTGGAGTATCTGTACATAGGACAACAATAAGTTGTATAGAGTTGGGCTCCATAGAGTTGGGCTTTATTGCAGAGTGGCCAGAAGAAAGCCATTAGTTTCAGGAAAAAACAAAATGGCACATTTTGAGTTTGCAAAAAGGCATGTGGGAGACTCCCAAAATGTATGGAGGAAGGTGCCATCAAAGAAAACACTGTCTGGCGCAAACCCAAAGAACACCATCCTCACAGTGAAACATAGTGGCGGCAGCATCATGCTGTTGGGGTGTTTTTCAGCAGCTGGGACTGGGAAACTGGTCAGAGTTGAGGAAAATATGGATGGTGCTAAATACAGGGATATTCTTGAGCAAAACCTTTACCACTCTGTGCATGATTTGAGGCTAGGATGGAGGTTCACCTTCCAGCAGGACAATGACCCCAAACACACTGCTAAAGCAACACTTGAGTGGTTTAAGGGGAAACATGTAAATATGTGTTGGAATGGCCTAGTCAAAGCCCGGACCTCAATCAAATAGAAAATCCGTGGTCAGACTTAAAGATTGCTGTTCACAAGCACAAACCATCTAACTTGAAGGAGCTGGAGCTGTTTTGCAAAGTGGAATGGGCAAAAACCCCAGTGCTAAGATGTGGCAAGCTCATAGAGACTTATCCAAAGCGACTTGGAGCTGTGATTGTTGCAAAAGGTTTCTCTACAATATATATTAGGAGCTCTGGGCTTGCTATGGCACCATAGCAACTATAGAACTATAGCACTTGCTATGCTGACCTCCATGGTGCTGCAGGGCAAATACATATCATCCAGGTGTGCTGTCTGAATAAACACAGGAGGCTTTCACTGAAACTGCCTTCTAGGGTATTCTGAATCACATGGTAAAACAAAGTGGCGCAAACCCAAAATGGCTGCTCAATTTCATAATTTGACCCGGTCAGCATCCCCAGCCCCATGGATCATGTCAAGAACTGGCCATAACATAAAAAAGTCAAAGCCTCAACACCCGTTTTTTTGTTGAGATGCGTAGTGTGAGGGAAATGGTATTGTCCTGAGATGCAGCATGTTGTAGATCAGATGTTATGTCGTGTTGGGTGACTTAACATCTTATATGCTGTCTCGGAGGACATATGTGTGGTTAGAGATGCAGCGCTTGGCTGAGCAAGGGAGGCTTTCTTTGGCAACCTATAAACCTTTGCCGCCACCGACACATGCGTGCGTGTGCACACCCACCCACACATGAGTGCACAAACGTGCGCACACACATGTGAAAATCTATCAGCTCCAGGTTTATATTTGTATGCTTGTTTAGATGGGGACAAGTCATCCATGTCTGCATTTGCACAGGCAACACAATATAGAATTTTTACAAAATGTTTACCAAAATCAGCTCTGAAAACTATGTTATGTGAAAATATCTTGTGAGATTGGTCAAAATACCATTACCAATCCAAATGATGATAATAAAATTAGGTTGTTTGATTGTCTTGCCCAAACTTCTCATCTAAAAATGTTTAATTAGCAAACACATTAAATACAATGTGCAAATTCTAAGTACAGTAGATTCTTCAGAGTGCAACTTTCAATTAACCTATTCATCGGTTTACCTTCTCACTTCCTAAGATAAAAATATTGTAATAGCAGACTAAATATATTTTGTAGCCAATCTCAAGTTATCAACATAGCTTGTTAATGCCAGGTCATGTTAACATATATTCAGGCCCTTTCTTCAGTCATAGAGTTGATTTATTTCAGGGACAAAAGAGAATGACAATATAGTTTAGATAATATAACGGTTATACTTTCAATGATGCTTAGCGTTTTAACGAAAAACAAACATAGCCCATTTGTAGATACATTTCACCTACTGACATAATGGCAGGGTTAGAGTTAGGGGCTTTGAGATGTGAACTTACCAACATTTTCAAGCATTTTGAATGGAGCTAGTTTTGGAAGCCAAATAAGCCATCTCTTCTAGGTTAATGGAGCCCATCACTCCCCTCAGAAGTATGGAGGTGTGCAGAGTCTCCTCAGAGTAAAATAAACAGATCTATCTGACCCTGACCGTGAGTCCATTCTGGTCACGTTTCTGGCGATATGAAGCATCCGTATCATAACACGCGGCCTAGGCTACAAATATATATATTTTCTACAGCTCACAGGAATTGTCACCGTGAGCCTTGGTCTTCAGATGACCACAGTCCCCATTTCCCGTTCCCTTTATACATGCCCTGCCCCTGGCTAGAGTTGCCTAGAAACAAACATCTATTTTGGCCCAGGTTTTGGCAAGATAGAAACAACTGACATAATTTTTATTACAGATGATTTTACAGTTACTTTCATGTGTTTGTGCAGAGTTGTAGCTTTTTTTATCCAGGATTTCATTCAATGGATTTCATTGGTGTATCTACACGAGTAACAAATCACTTGAGACAACAACGTAATATTGGTTGTCACTTATTGGTTTGAAATAGATTGATGAATTGAAATCAGTACATTCATTAGGTTTATACAGCGTATGCTGTGGCTGACAAGACACCATCTTCAGGACTGGTACTGGTATGACACTCATAATCATATTATGACTATCAGGATATGACTCTCAGTCTTAGCGCTTTCTGACAGTCGTAAATTGTGTTAGATTGAGCTGCCCAAATCCTAATCAGAATTTTGGGAATATTGACAACACGGCAGGAATATGAATAGTAACACTATGTTGGATGAGCACACCTTATGGATAGTTACACCCACATGGTTATTATGTACGCTACGCATGACCTCATTTTAACCAGGTGCGGAGCATTGGACAACATTTGACTCAGCAATTACCTTTACAGAGCTTGGTTTGATCAGTCAATCTCTTAAGGCTGCTTTGAAGTCCTGGGACCGGATCCAAGATTCCAGGTGCTTTGAGTCAATGCCATCATTCTATCCCTAATCCAAATCAACCCTGACCCTTACCATAACCTTTTATCGTAACCCAACCCTAAACCTTACCCTAAAACTCAGATGTGTCCTCACTTACCTGTACCCATGTGAAGTGAATACAATTCCAGCCATGGCAGCACCTGTAAGTCAACGCAATGTCAAGAAGCATTATGAACATGTGTCACTTTACATGACACAGCTCAAATGCATTACGATAATTCTGTGTCACTTTACTTTGAAAAGCTAAATACACATTATGATTCTGTCAGAAAGCAACATGACTTTCAGAATCATATCCCTAAGAAGCTGTTTGAATGAACATACGTAGCTACTACACTAAAATGTAAACAATACATGAATTGACTGATCTTCTCAATAATATCATTGGCATTTTTATATATTATCTTTAAATTTTAGTTCAGTTCATTTGAAAGATGTTTATTTGAATGGTTTGCCTTGAATCGCAGTGACACAGAAATGTTGTGTGCGGTGACATGTTTATTCAGTAAATAAAAAAATGTCTACATGTATTTGTCACAATGGGATTATGACAATATTATAATAGGGAATGACATTTTATGTCAGCTGTTATTATTACATGTTTTTACATGGTTGTCATATTCATGTTTTATGACACTGTCCGTTGTGACGGCTGCTCCGCGTGGCGTTGCGTGCTCTCGGCCTCTCCGGTGCTCCACCTCGTCGGTGTACTAACCACCTGGAGCAGATAACAGCAGGGCACCCAACACACCCACACACCTGGTTTGAGTTAGCCATCACAATGTCTATTTAGGTTCCTCGATTTCACCCTGACCTCACATCTTATCGTGTCTATGCCTGGTTGAGATGCTGTGCTGCCGTGAGCTTTTTCTATTAAGTCAAGAAACGTAAATCTTCGTGTCGGTGTTGTTTTACTTTCGTTTTTGCCACTCCTTTACACACTCACTTCCCTTGCACCTCACGTCCGTCATATGAAGAAGTGTTACCCAAAATACATTTTCAAATATGTATACATTTCATCAGAATATATTTTAGTAACAGCAGTCCCATGGAAGTTATTGTAATATCATCTGTTATCGGTCTAAATTATGTTAGCTGTTTCTTTCTGAGGTCTTAACAGCAATATTTTCCAGGGCAGCTCTAGCCAAGGGCAGGTCATAAATAAAGTGACTGGGAAATCGGGACTGTGGTCATCTGAAGAACATGGTTCAAATCAACAGCTCCTTTGTGTAGAGAAAAATAAAATATTGGATGTATGACGTAGCCTAGGTTACGTGTTATGATATGAAGGATGCTTCATATCACCAGAACCGTGACCAGAATGGACTCCAGGTCCGGTGCTGATAGATCTGTTTATTTTACCACTTGATGAGACTCGGCACACGGAACACCTCCATACCTCTGAGTGGAGTGATGGGCGTTTTCAGTGAGTCGGACCTCCGGGATCTATTCACCTGGAAGAGACGGATCATTTAGCTCCCAATGCTCATTCAAAATGCTGAAAAATTTACTAAACATCAAAACTCAAAGCCTCTAATCCAAACTCTGACATTGTCATTTGGTAAAATGGATGTTGAAGTGGACTAAATTTTTGCATGACCAAATGAGGAAGATTAAGGATGGAGGGATAAAAGTTGCCTCCTGTTAGTTATCAGTGTCATGTATTCCCTGAGACGGTTCCTGACAGTTTGTAGAAATTCCTTGGTTATGCATACAGATTGTTGCAGCAGCTGTCCGGGTGGCTGGTCTCAGATGATCTATGAGGTGAAGATGCTGGATGTGGAAGTCCTGGGCTGATGTGGTTACACGTGTTCTGCAGTTGTGAGGCCGGATGGATGTACTGCCAAATTCTCTGAAACGCCTTTGGCTTATGGTGGAGAAATGAACATTTAATTCACGGGCAACAGCTCTGGTGGACACTACTGCAGTCAGCATACCAATTGCATGCTCCCTCAAAACCTGAAAAATCTGTGGCATTGTGGTGTGTGATAGAACTGCACATTTTCGAGTGGCCTTTTATTGTGGCCCGCCTAAAGCACACCTGTGCAATACTCATGCTGTCTGATCAGCATCTTGATACTCCACACCTGTGAGGTGGATGAGTTACCTCAGCAAAGGAAAAGTGCTCAATGACCCAGATTTCGACAGATTTGTGAACAATATTTGAGAGAAATAGGCCCTTTGTGTACATAGTAAAAGTCTTAGATCTTTGAGTTCAGCTCATAATAAATGTGGGCAGAAACCAAAGTTTTATTTTTTAACTGGCAAAATAATGTACCAAAAAAATAGGACATCTGAACGGTGGACGCTGATGAGAGGCTGGTCAAAGCGGGCTTGTCTTGTCTCTGTCGGCCTTGTTGCGTATACATACCCAGTACCTGAAACACAAACAAAGGAACTTGACCCTCTAAATATTTAACCGGCCCGGGTAAATGGATAAAAATAATAATCTGGCCTTGCCAGTGTCTAATTGCCGCATCTTGGCCGAACCTCCTAGCCGTGCTTATAGGGAGTGGGCCCAAGCTCATTACACAGGGACTGGCTGCCAGTTTATCTATTATACAGCCCATTTAAATGAAAGACATTTTTAAATGAGTTCCAAAGCAGCAATGTGAGTAAGCAGCGATGGCCAGAATGTAATTTCTCTCCCTCCCTCCATGCGTCCTGCATGTGCTGATTGCGTTTCCGCGTGCTGGTGTTCGCATTTTCCCACCATGGTGTGGTCTCTGTCATTCGCACACGCCCAGTGCACCGCGTTCTTCTCACCGCGTTTGCCGGCCGCACCTCGTGCGTGACGCAATCGCTCCTCCGCGCGGTCCACAATGATTCCGGGGCCCTTTGCAGTCGCCGTTGAGGGCTGTTGTCCAGTTTGGGAGTTTATGAATCAGAAAACAACAGCGTTTGTCAGGGAGGCGAAGCCAAGTGAGGGCTAATCAGTTGATGTGGTGGGCTTTTGTGTCTGGCACGGTAGCATCTCATGGAGAGAGAGATTCAACACAAAACTTGAAAAACACAGCAAAAAAAACCTTGAAGACTAAATAGAAAGAAGTTGAGAGAAGAGAAACCTAAACGCTGAGTGGAGAGAAGAAGTATGGCGTTGGATTTCGGACAATAACAATCTCATAAAACCCACTGTGTTTTCAGGGCCTCTGATGTTGACAACCACACTCCTGGCCAACGGATCATCTCAATATGTCACCCCTCACATTAGTAGCCATCCTGAGCGAGTGTTGATCGCTGACATTCAATGTGCCATCACTCGCCGCAGTGCTGTACATTCTGTTTCAGCATTGCCATGTTAATTATGCAAATTGACTGAATATAAAAGACAGAGGACTCCCAGTAATTAAAGCCGACTTTACTTACTTCAAAATCCTACTGGTGTTTTTGTTCTTCGCCGTATAACAGCAATGGGAGTTGATTTGGTTTCCCTGCAATACAATGATCTAATAAATGACTGATCCATTCTGTATCTATCCTTTCTCTGTCAATGTGTGTCAAGCTCTCTTCTTCATTCAGATGTCACTCGGAATGATTAAACAGTTTTCAAATATGTCAAGCATTCATCTATTCTGCTCCTTCTCTTCTCCCTCTGTACCCCCCGTCTCTCCCCCCCTCTCCCCTGTCTCCCTTCCTCCCTCACTGGCCCGTCTCCATCTCCTCCACTTGGTCACCTCCCTCTGGCTGAGTATCTGATCTGCTCCTCTTATCTTTTGTTCCTTTTCTGCATTCCCTCTCTTCCCCTTCAGTTTTCCCTTTCCTCTCACCCCTCTCCCATTTTCTCTCTCTCCTTTTTCTCTCTTTCCCCCTCTCTCCCCTCTCACCCCATCTCCCTCCTCCCCCTCACTATTTCTCTTTACTCGCTCTCCATCTCTCTTTTCTCTCTCCCCCAGTCTCTTCCTCTCTCTCCCCCATATCCTTCTCTGGAGTGTAGAGGATATCTGGCACCCAATTTGCGGGCACTGTGTCGTAATTGCTTTTTGTTGGTGGAAAAAATCCCCCCCAAATTATCCCTGCGATGCATCCCTCTCCCGTGTGTGTGTGTGTGTGTGTGTGTGTGTTCGTAAACGCAATGTATTTGGGCACTTTAGAGGTCTGTGCATGTGCTCCTTATGCTCTCTGTCTTTGTGTCTCTGTGTGTATGTAGATTCTTTAGATGTGTCTACAAGGACCGTGCAAGTGTGTGCTTCAGTATGTGTTTCTGGGATTGTGTGTGTGTGTGTGTGTGTGTGTGTGTTGAGTGCACCCCTGTCTTTGTCTTGAGGAGAACTCATTAACCATGCAGACATTTGGCCCATCCTCTTTAGCGGCCGCTCAGTCAACACAGTTTTTGCTTTTCATTCGTCACGCTTGCCATTTTGTTCCCCTCCTGCTTCTCCTTCAACCTTCTCGTTTGCTCTGCTTTCATCCACCTCCTTCAGTCCTCTCCTTCCCTTTTTCCCCCCCCTCCCTTCCCGTCTCTCTCTGTCTTTTATTCCTTACCTCAGCCTCGTGCTTTCCTCAACCTTCCTCTTCTTCGGCGAGTGTGTGGATTTTGCGCCTTCCGCTATCTAGTTATTTTCTGAAGCCAAGAAACACATACGTTTGGCTTTAAAGCATCCATGACTGTGACCGACACATTTACAACGTTATCAGCGACTGTCAGACATGCCAACACTCCACCGTTGTTCATCTGAAACCTATTAAATATGGCAGCTTGGGCGTCTTGGACCTCCCATATGGCTCGTTTTGCCAGTGTTAATGTTGAATACTATTATGCACAACGTAAACTGTTCAGAGTCAAAGGGCTCTATGTTAAAATGTGTCTTTCTCAGACCGCAGTGTGTCTGCCTGAGACCGAAGTCATTCACTGAATCCGAAAGGAGTCTTTCGGAGAACGAAACGAGTCTGAGAAAATCGGTGGGGGGTTTATTGGTTCAGTATCTTTAAGCCCCTTGGAGGCAGAAGTCCTTCTTTATCTGATAATAGTCATCCCATCATCGACCCATCAGCCCAAATCTCCTCTTTCCTCTGAGCGCTCCCATTGATGAGTTCCCAGCTCCTTTGGCTGCCTCCAGTCTTTGCTTTGTAAGCCTTGTGTCCACATTGTTCCAGCTCTCCGTCTGCCACTGGACACACAGAGGATCTTTATTACCATGTTAACATTTGAACCTGGATGCTATAAATGTTTCCCCCTACAGGAAGGGTTTAGAGGTATTCCTTTCAATGAGGGAGGCATGGAGCCCAACGCTATTCCGCTCACACCTCCTTGAGACGGTATTTGAGAAATTATCCAATGGATAAAGTACCACTGACGGCATCAGATAATTGGCCGAATAGTTCGTATCACCCACTGAATCGCTGACTGAATGAAGAGCTCGTGGTGCAGCGCTGACCAAAGAAGCCCATACCGCTGCCCTTGACATCACCCATGTTACAGGACCGGTCCGATTTGGGTTGTAACCGACGTATTTTTGCCTGTTGGTTCGGGGCCAGAGAGCCACTTGAAAATTACATGGTGGAAAAGCCCCACTGTCAACATTGGCTTAATTACAGCCGCCGCGGCCCCGGCGCTAAAAGTCACCTTGACAGTTGGAAACAGCGCTGTTATCATTGTCGCCGGTGGTGTCATCCAAACAGCCACCGAGTGCCTGGAGGACATCACACACTCGAGAGGAGAACCCTTGTGTGTGTGTGTGTGTGTGTGTGTGTGTGTGTGTGTGAGTAAACAAAAACAGATAACAGCCCAGTTAGTATATACCACACTCCTCCCTAATGGCAAACACCCACAGGCTGTCCTTTATTATTTGTTCCATTTCTGTTTGTTGCTGTCTTGTTTGTCGGTGCGTTTGTTTGTGGCTGCATTTGCTTTGTTGATTTGCTCCCATGTGAATCCACAGAGGTGTACTTTTCCCCTCCGTGAGCAAAAGGTTGTTGTTCCTGCCGTTCTCGATGTAGCCTGCATGCACGGTGCCCTCTGTCAGTTGAGATTACAGACGCACTTCTCACTGCCAGAATGTTTTAAATTAAGTCAGTTTGGGCGTTTAGTTAGGTTGTCCTTTTATTCAAACGGATGTGTACCACTCTGATGTTATTTCAAATTAATGTAAATGTTCATTTTTTTCTCCAGAAAGTAATCTGTCAAATATATTGTATCGAACAGCATGGTGAGCTATGACAGCGCTGGTGATGAATGGTGTTCCACTGAAATCCTGAAACATTCTGAAGAGCTGATTATGTTGCATAAATCACATAAAGTGTCGTAGTCCTATTCTGAGAGAAGCTGTGATCAACAGTATCTTAATGTAAAACTTTGGAGGAAATTGAAATAGTTACTTTTTTAGACAGATTTATTTATTTATTTCCGTGATGCTGGTAGGTTGACCACAACCAGATTTCAACCCAAAAAAGCACATGGTCTGCCCTGAAATACAATCAGTAGACAAGAAGCAACGAGTGAAACTCAGGAGGACTGCTACTTTCTGTATATTACCACTATGAGGATCGCTTTTTATCAGAACTTGTGAAAGATCATCCATGCACTCTTTGATCTTAGTTGCAGAATCTTTTTTTTTTCTCACTCACTCTTTCTACGTCTGTGTGTGTGTGTTATGTTGGGTGGGTAGTGGTGGGGTTATTGATTTCATTAAGAAGGCGTGTGGAGTGTATTACAGAATGATGACTGCTTCATGGGAGGTCAACAAGAAATCGATAAGAAATTATATTAGCGCTTCGACTGGCTGAGCCCAGCTACTGCACACCGATCCCGGGACTGAAAACAAGGGAAAGATTTATTCTTGCAGGAATTCTCTCAAGCAAACCGAAGGGGAAAGAACCCAAGGATTAAAACATGGACTTGTCTGTCAGTCAGAGCCCATAAAAGAGAAGACAGAGCCTAAAACGAACAGATACTGAAATGTTCGTTGTTGGGACTCTCCCTTTTGTTCCCGGAAACTCAATAGCTCACCGGCTCGAGTGTCAGATTCACGAATGAGCCTGCTTTTTTTGTCTACCCAAGCGTCTCGACAATGGCCCACCACAACAGCTCTGCACCATGGCCCCCGTTTTCCCTACACTGCATGCATAACAGGATTACTTATTGATGACTTCTATATTTCCTGTGACAAAATAACCAATATTCTGTAGCGTGTGCTGAAGACCAGTCGTCTTATTGAACCAGATGAATAATAGAACAACATTTGCCTGCTGTACCTCAGGAAAACACGACGACGTAATGTGACGGGGAGGAATATTAAAAGGACGCCAGCCGAACTGACGAATGAGAGGGCGACATACTCCGGTTGGGAGCGTCTCGTTCAGAGGCTGTCTGAACATGCAGGAAACAACAGATTCTTGTTTGTACTAAGAAACCCACTTGTGAAAACATATGAGTCTTGGGGTTGTTACAGATCACAATGGCATGCCTCTATAAAAGGGAAACCAAGCAGACACATGGGCGCACACACGCGCAATTACGTTACCATCTATATCCATAATTAAGTGACTTTTCTGATAGCCCGGGCAGACACTGAAACATGAGACGGGTTTATGCAAATGGCCATGAAAAAGAGTGTCTGATGAGATGTATTGAAGCTGAAGCCAGGACCAAGGGACTTGTGTTCATTTATTGTAATGTTGGAAAGCATTAGAAGTGTACGCGGGGAGAAAAATACTGATTAGGACGTGATTTATGTCCTCTTACTAAATGTGGAGATGCGTTGTGTACTTGAGTTCTGTCGTCGAGGTCTAACAGATGGTCATATGCTCAGAATCATGGTGTCAGTGGACTCAATGCTATATAATAATTAACCTTTAAGACGTACACAAATGAAAAAGAGTCTCCATGTTTACTATCTGTTATCTTTGACATAATTAAGCTTTTGTCAAGATTTGCTGTTTGAGAACATGCCTTAGCAGCACACATACAGACACACGCGCGCGCACCCACACATTTCATTTCTCTTACAAAAGTTTTCCCTGATGTTAACCTCCAGGTAAAGACATACCAAAGAAACTCTTCACCCGACAAGCACACTGGACTTAAGCCGTTTCACCCGTGGAGCCATGAAGTCTCCGTGCAGGAGGAGAGAATGAGTGACAAGGTAATTGTGGACCTGGGAGCCACGGTCCAGGGCTGGATGTCAACGACCCGACGGGTCCGCTGGTATGTTGGCTAATCCCTCTGTGTACCCCCACTCAGAGCTGACTCTTTGTAGTAATGCAGGCCCGTTTGGAAGAAGCCCGACAACATTCGCTATGATTTAAGCTCTAGACCGTCTCCTAGGAAAACTGATTTGACTGAAATTGATGTCATTTTGCCTATTTCTTTAGTAGTAGTTTGTACACTGATTCAGGGAACCGTATTACTCCCAAAATACAAACTACCCCGAAATATACTAAACCATCCCCAAAATACAAAGCACCACAAACTAGGTCACTAGTACTAAAACATTAACACAACTATTGTTAGTACTGCTATTAGTAGCACTAACACTACTGCTATCACCACCATTACTACTACTACTGTCACTATACCCAGAACTGCTACTACTATTACTACTACTACTACTACTACTACTACTACTACTACTACTACTACTACTACTACTACTGTCAATATCACCACCCTCACTACTACAATCACTACCAGTACTACTACAATCACTACCAGTACTACTACTGTCACTATCACTACCAGTACTACTACTGTCACTATCACTACCAGTACTACTACAATCACTATCACTACCAGTACTACTACAATCACTATCACTACCAGTACTACTACTGTCACTATCACTACCAGTACTACTACTGTCACTATCACTACCAGTACTACTACTGTCACTATCACTACCAGTACTACTACTGTCACTATCACTACCAGTACTACTACTGTCACTATCACTACCAGTACTACTACAATCACTATCACTACCAGTACTACTAC
>JACXGJ010008952.1:0-25560 GCA_016801105.1 Esox niger
AGGCTGTGGCTACGTCTTTGAAGGAACACGAAGGACAGATGGGAAAGAAGTAAATACCATCTTTAGTGTGGTTTGTTTGTAGCGTGAGTCAGAACCACAATTATGTTGAGTATTAACAGTGTATTTCTCTCTTCACTTAGGTAGCTATTAAGTACATCCCAAAGTGTGAATCGGAGGAGTACCTCACAGTCGTAAGTAGTCTGAGTAATGTTAATCAGTGAAACTTTACAAGCATAAGTACTGTCATGTAATTATAATTTAGAGCACCAGCCTGCCTAGCAAACATATGTACAGTCAGACCGATATAATAATGCATTGCGCTAAATGCGTTAAATTTGTGTTATTCAACCTCCCATTTAGCCTGGAACCATCTGCAGTCATCCTCTGGAGGTCGTTCTGATGCACTTGGTGAGCCAGCCCCCAGTCTGTGAAAACGTGGTGGAGCTCTTGGATTGGTATGATCTTTCCCAAATGATCATCCTTGTCCTTGAGCGTCCTACACCCTGCATGGACCTGTCTGAATACTGCATGGCTATGGGAGGTAAGCTGGACCAGGCCGTCGCGAGGGACATCATGCACCAGGTGGTTGTCGCCACCCAACACTGCCAGAACCGTGGCGTCTTCCATCGCGACATCAAAATGGAGAACCTGCTGGTGCAGACGGACACTATGAAAGTCAAGCTCATCGACTTTGGCTGTGGAGATCAACTGAAAGCTCAGTCTTACCGGGAGCTTGCAGGTGAGGAGAGTCAAAGCCTGAATTCAGTTTTCTTACAGTATGTTGATTATGTTCAATCCAACTCAATGTCTATGTCTCTCCCTCAGGTACTCCTGAGTACATCGCCCCTGAGTGGTTTCTGGAAGGAAAGTACCGAGGGATCGAAGCCACTGTCTGGTCCCTTGGTGTTCTTCTTTTTGGAATGGTCAACGGTAAGCTACCCTTCAGGGAGGACTCTGAGATTGTGAAAGGGTGCATGCGCTTCAATAGAGGAATCTCCAAAGGTACTAAGATACTCTGAATATAAATTACGGCTGTCAAACATTTAAAATAATTCATAGCAATTATTTGCATAATCTTCTGTAGTAAATTGCGATTTATTGCCATTTTTCAGTGTGTTTTTTGCCCTTCAAACACACCTTTGTGACTTGGCATGTTATAGACGTAGTGTTTTATTGTAAACTATGCGCAGAGGTTCACTTGGAATTTAATAAATTCATATTATCACAGCCCTTAAAATTCGGCCCCTAACTTACCAGAATAACTGTCAGCATCTATATGTAGCCAATGTAAAGCTAAGCCGAAGGTGGCTGGTCTATAATCCCATAGTTATATCATCTCATACCATTGTTCTTGATTAAAGTCCCAAGTACAGTAACTGCTATGTTAGCCTAATGTACGAAACACCTATAAGCCCCTCTTATCTGGAGAACTTCAGTATTTGATATAATACTCAATCACACCTAAGGTTTTCAAGGTATTGTCCTTTCATGTTTAGGTTGAAATTTGTTAGAATGTGGTCAGGAGGGGGGCATGTAAAGAGTATATTTGCTGGTGGATGGGTAGGCACAACAAAGTCCTTGCATTTATTAAATTATTCCCAAATTCATTGAAACGCATAAGGCAATGTCATGTGGTGGCTAAACATTAACCAGGGGAGATCTGAAATTTATGCGGGGGATGGATTTTTTTTTACTAATTCCACTATAACAATATGTTGATGTGGAAACGTGATTGGCGATGACAAAAAAATGAATGGAAGTAATAATTTAAGTATTGTAAATTATTTGCAGGCGTTAGCTTGTTAACTTTGACAGCCCTAATTTATGTCATTACCCTATACATGCATTGTTATGCAAAAGTTTTATTCCCAGTATTGATCCATATGGGTATGATCGTTCCTTCATACAGAATCTCTCCAGATTCCCCATATTCAAGGAATGATTTAAAAGCTGTAGATAGCATTTTGTTTTATATTTAAGTGTGATATCTCCATACTATTCCCATAACAAAGAAATTCCTGTTTTTTTATAGAATGCAGGAATTTGGTCCGTTTGTGCCTTCTTAGAGATCCGCGCAAAAGACCCAACCTGGAGCAGATCCTCTCTCACTGCTGGATGTCAGACTTGTCATAACTTGACCCAAAGTCAAATAATCGTTAGATGTAAGTGTCCTCTGCTAATGATAGACATTCATAACTGGTAGTCATGAAGCAATGCAATCTTACTGATCAAAGCAAAACTTTTAGAAATGATTCTCCATTTTCCATTATTTTCCACTTTCTAACTTTTTTGACAGGATCTCCAGCAACTTTACATCTTGTTTGGAAAATCAGACCCACCTCCAACGGGATAAATTAGGGATAGCATCACATTTGATCTCAAAGCAGCTCTACAAGGAACACTTTGGTGGAACGTGAAGGGAAACTCCAATTCTATATAGGAACCTATCTTCACTAGATACCTCAGAGTTCTGCTCCTCTTTTGGTAAAAGAGCTTGAAGAGGAGAATGTAACAGGGATGACGTTTGAAGATTTTGGTTTTCATTCTACCCCTTTACAACCTACCTTCGCTTTTTGACTGAAGTCAACAGAGAGGATACAGAACCTGGCCATAAGAAACAACTTAATGTTTCCACAGACTGCACTAAGGAACAAAAGTTTTAAAATGTTGGATGCATAAAACGTCTGGCACAGCCAGAAGAGGACTGGTCACCCCTCGGAGCCTTGTTCCTCTCTAGGTTTCTTCCTAAACTTGGCCCTCTTAGGGAGTTTTTCCTAGCCACTGAAGTTCATCACTATTGTTGGTTGCTTCCTCGGGTTTAAGGCTGGGTGTTTTGTGAAAGCACTTTGTGACACCTTCTGATGAAAATAACTTGATCATCCTGCTGCCCAGCACTCAACCATTGTGGACCTCCAGCACAGGCGGTGTCTGTGCAGGGCATGCGGAATCATCAGAGACCCTTCACCTCCATGCTGCTATCCCTACATTTCAATTTGCCTACACTGCACTTTTAGAATTGCCCTCTTCTATTTGCACTGCTGGTTTGATGCTAACTGCATTTGATTGTAATGTTCGATTACAATAAAGTTTAAGAAAATAAATGAAGCATCTGAATTTCTTACATAGGTTTTATATGAAATGTTTTCTATTTATAGCTGACTACAATTCTGCCCTTAAAAGGCAAAAGACCTTAACATGCTAGAGTGTAGTACTGAGAAAAATTACTTGAAAGTTATTTTTGGTCTAGCCAAATGAATTGCAGGCAGACTATTGGAAATGTGGCAATTTCTTTTAACCAAGTTAACTCCATAAAAATCTTGAGCTCAATCTTGAAATTTCACCCCTATTCAGAAGTTAATGTACTCTCTCTTTGAATGTACTATGTCTTTGCATTGCCTGCAAAATAATGCTTAATGCCAACGCAAAAGGCAGCAACTAACATTTGATCACTCAGTTGCTATTTGGGTTTTAGATCAAAAGATGGGTATGAGACAAGAGTTCAGAATTTCAGCATTAATTATCTGGTATTCACATCTAGATGTGTTTAACAAGGACATTATCACCATTTGTATTAGACCACAGCATTGTTAGGTGAGCAAAAGTAATGGTAAAAATAATCATAGTAAATAACATTTCATATTTGGTGGCATAACCCTTGCTTGCAATAACTGCCTCAAGCTTGCGAACCATCGACGTCACCAAACTGTTGTGGTCTTCATTTGTGATACTATTCCAGGCTTTTACCGCAGCTTCTTTCAGTTCTTGTTTGTTTCAGGGTGTTTCTCCCTTCAGTCTCCTCATAAGGAGGTGAAATGCATATTGGGTTAAGGTCAGGTGATGGACCTGGCCGGTCTAAAACCTTCCACATTTTTCCCCTGATGAAGTCCTTTGTTTTGTTGGCAGTGTCCTTTGGGTCATTGTCCTGCTGCATGATAAACTTTCTCCCGAATAGTTTCAATGCATTTCTCCGTAAATTGGCAGACAAAATGTTTCTGGGCACTTCTGAATTAATTCTGCTGCTACCATCATTAGTTACATCATCAATAAATATTAATGAGCCTGTTCCAGAAGCAGCCATGCACGCCCAAGCCATGACCATGCCATGAAATGAAATCACTTTGGCAGACTCACTAGCAATTACTCAATTCGTGACTATTCCGGTAATTTAATAGGTACTGGTGAAGCATATTACTGGCTGATATGCTGTTAAATCGGCCAGTGTCAAACGCCATACAGTTCATGTACACTGTTTGTGGTGGAGGTAAACTTAGGAAAAGTTGGTCAGTATGAATGTATCAATATCGTTCACCAATGGCCTATTAGCTGTTGAAACAGCCAGTGGCAAAAGTTTTTAATGCAGAACATTATGTGGGCCCACTGCACCAGCGTAAGGTGATGGGCCTGAGGATTTCATCCAGTCCCTAACAGCAGTCTGGATATCGTTGGTTAGCAAGTGGCGGTCTATGCGACCCTCCAAGGATATGCCTCCCCAGACCATTATTGACCTTCCATCGAACCGGTCCTGCTGGGTGATGTTGCAGGCAGCATGATGTTCACTACGGCATCTCCAGACTCTTCCATGTCTTTCACATGCTTAGTGTGAACCTGCTCTCATCTAAGAAGAGAACAGTACGCCAATGGTGGACGTGTCAATTCTGGTTTTCTCTGGCAAATGCCAATCGAGCTGACTAGTTCCCTTCGGTCATGCTATGTGCCACTCGGTTCCACGTACCTCTTTCATTGGCTCCTTTGACAATTAATGATTTCCGAGGCAAGTTTAATGTATTTGGTGTACATCAGGAATTATGCTTCGATCACACCTACAGTGTCAAAGCAGAAAGCCTGCAGTACATTTTGTGGGCCCAATGCACAAGCACAAGGGCCCACTGCACCAGCGTAAGGTCTGATGATTGGCCTGAGGATTTCATCCCGGTACCTAATAGCAGTCAGAGTCGTTTGCTAGCAAGTGGTGGTCTATGCGACCCTCCAAGGATATGCCTCCCCAAATCATTACTGACCCACCATCAAACTGGTCATGCTGGATGATGTTGCAGGCAACATTACGTTCACCATGGGGTCTCCAGACTCATCCACATCTGTCATATGCTCAGTGTGAACCTGCTTTCATCTATGAAGAGAACGGGATGCCAATGGTGGACTTGTCAATTCTGGTGTTCTCTGGTGAATTCCAATCGAGCTGCACAGTGCTGGGCTGGGAGCACAGTTTGGTCAGGAACATTCACACCAGTAGCCCACTGGCAGTGCTCCCCCTGTTCCTTCTCGCACAAAGGAGTAAATACTTGTCCTGCTGCTGGTTTGATGCTTTTATTTGGCCCTGTCCAGCTCTCCTCGTGTAATGGCCCGTCTCCTGGTATCTCTTCCATGTACGTGACACTACAGAGAGACACAGCAAACCTTGCGACGAAACTTGGATATGCCATACTGGAGGAGCTGGATTGCCTGTCCTACCTGAATGGGTTGCAGGTACCACCTCATGCTACCAGTTGTGACATGGACACAGCAAAACTAGACAAGAATGGAGGAGAGAGCAATTGTCTGTGGCCACACCCCTGCTAAACCATCCCCTTTTGGGGATTGTCTTATTGTTGCCTCTCCAGTGACAAGGAATAGACAAAGAAACTTGCTTGGCTTGCTTTTCCTTTGTCATAATATTACCTAGCAACCTGTTCTGAAATATAAACATTTTCATAAGTTTCATACATTGTAATTGTAGAGGATGGGACTGGGGGAGAATGAAGGATACAGACTGTCAGGTTGATAGCCAAACCTCTTTCTAAAGACATTCACTGTTTTTGCATATCGCAGTATATATCGCAGAAAAACTAAATATTTCAATGTCAGTTATTCCAATATCATGCAGCCCTAGTAGGAGGCCAGCCCCAGGAAGCTCTTGACCTGCTGCTTTGTCATTGGAACAGGCCAATCTCTGACAGCTCCCACTTTGTCGGGCATGGTGCTGATGCCCTTGTCCCTTACGTGATGCCACAGGAATATGACCTCTCACCCTGAGGTGCATCTTTAGCTCCGCCCCGTCACCCTCTACAGTACTCACCTAGGAGCTTCCAGTGCCCCTTCGAAGGAGGTCCCATGGGCGAGGATCTCGTCTAGATACACCAGACACTAATGGCTGGGGACGTCCAACAGCACACGGTCCATGAGGCATTCAAATTTGGCTGATGCGTTGCAGAGTCCTAAACACAATACCTTGAACTGCCAGTGGCCATGGTGAGTAGAAAACACGATTTTGGGAGGTCTCCGCCAGGAAAGGATTTATGGGGTAGCTGATCTCATACCCCATCTAGGAGCAGGTTATGTACAGGCAGGTGAGCATCACAGCATGCAGGTTGTGCCAAGTGGCCACCTCAGAGGAGACCGCCTCATGGTCAATGTTCCTTTCCATATAGCCTGTGACAGTCACATGGGCAACTCCTAGCAGGACGTATGGACAGGATGTGTGGGGCCCATCAGTATCAGGCAATACGTCCTATCTATGGTCCGTTGTTCAGAGCTAGTCAGCATATCTGTGTTGTGTTAAGTTTCTTAGGCCTACCGTCTCTCAGTCCCCCCTTCAATCATGTATTAATTAATCATTACATGTTGATAAAACTAGAAAAATTAAGGTACAATCCAAATCCTAATGAACTGAAAAGGTCCAAACACTTCTGTTAAAAAACAATAAGGATAAATAATAAAAAGGATGATCTTGCCTATGAGGCTGTGTTATTCCTTAAATTAAATAAAAATAAGATGCAGTGGACACAGCTTGCCCTGACACATGTATGGCATTGCAATCGTAGTGACCATCCTGATCAATCTTTACCATACACATCAAATCCCAGGCTACGTTCAGTTTAACCTGTGTCCAACAGAAACAGACCTAACATGACATATTCATGAAATGCATAGTTCATTCCCAATAAACCCTTTAAACAATCAAAGTCCCCCCCTTGTCCATATCAGGAGTCATGCATCAACATCATACTAACAACCTAACATATCCTGAACGTAACACAACACTCAACTCCAATGAATGTACTAGTGACAGTTTCTACCTTTAAAAAGGAATATGGCACTATTAAACATAACAGGATATCCGATGTAATTATGAATATTAAGCATCTTCACAAAAAAACAAGTGTCAATGACCAATGTTAAGGTAGTGATCATATGTAGTCCTCTGCCTGCCTTGTGTTAGCTTCCTGTTCCGGTGATGTCCAAGAACAAAAGTTATGCAACCAAAAAGTCAGGGGAGAGCCTGTTATTTCAGCATGAGACTTACGATGTTAACAATGCATATTTCCCTCTCTCTCTCTCCAAAGAATACAGGAAGTTCCACAGTAGTTATAATACAAGGGATGTGGCCTAGGGTCAAACCTAGCCAAATACCCTCCAATAAGAAAGGCCTAAATGACCCTTGTATGGGTTGTTCCAGCATATGGTCAATGGTTCTATCCCTCAAGCCTGTGACAGTCGCATGGGCAAGTCCTAGCAGGAGGCATAAACAGGACATGTGTCCTATCTATACACCTCTGCTCAGAGTTAGTTAGTACATCTGTGTTGTGTTAAGTTTTTTAAGCCTACTTTCTCTCACTTGTGAGGAATAAACATACATACATAAGAGATTATGATACCAGCCAATTTAGGAAAACTCTTGATTGTTAGGAATGAAGCTAGATTCCCATCAAATGTCCTGTAGTTCTAGTCTTCATTATTCTCTTTCTTGTATCGGTGATTTAAAGTTCCAATATCAGTTATTGCAGTCAGTGTGATGTGGACCCAGCAAATTGCCTGGTCGTCCTAACAAGTCAGTGTAGGTGTGTGAAGGAACAGTGAGTTTCCAACACTTCACTATTTCAAGATTAACCCCACAACAGTGTCTTCCACTGTGTTGGGACCATGTGACCTTTCCAGTCAACTGTCCCATGGTACTCTGACCTGTAGTATGTGGAGTACTTATTCAGACAAGTTTCCATAAAAGTCTACATGAAATTTCCTTTCCGATCCAGAACTGGGTTGTTTGATATTTCATTCAATGTGCTATATTTATGCCCGATAGCACATGGCAGTGGAATAAGATTCCATTGTCTGATCAGACTTGACTTTGCTTAGCCAAACTAAAATATTGTTACATCTATGCTATTCCACCATTAAAATTTTAGACCTTACGTCAAACAAACAGTTTCCAAATAAACCAATTAAAACATAGTGTAGATGGAAAATGTAAAACATAACAGATGCCAATGCTCCGTTAAAACTATGCAAACAGAAGAAAGCGTTTAAAATGTTCATGTAACTCCTTATAAGTACCAATTCGATTTGCTTTGAGCCTTATGCTCAACTCTTTCCAATCATAATCAGTTATCATATCATACATCCCCCCTGCTTTCACTTCATTTAGTCAATGGATAGTGACACCATGTGTGAAAGCAGATTCACAGCGAATACGGCCACAGGAAGCGCCATCCTGAACCCCCACTGGCCATCATTTTGGGACAGACATGAAAAATAGAGAATTGGTAATAGGGATGGATCTGAAATCCATTCGATATGGAGTTGTATACTGAATACTTATCAAAACAACAAAGTGATAATGTTAAAAACACAAACATTCACTAACACAATCAAATATATCACATGGTGAACATGGTCACTTGTGTAAAAGTGAAGATCTAATTTTGGGGTTTGTAAAAATGTGCTTATTTTTATCTAAACGGCAACTCAACATTAGGGTGGAAATTAAGAAAACTTAAGAATGGCAATGTAGACAGAAAACAGATGTATGATGTCACTGAAAAGCAAGGTGCAATAAGTTATCCAAAGGACACTCAATGTAGGCCTTAAACACTGTTACATCACTACCCTATATGTTCATTAGTCACTTTACCATTCCAATGGCCAGCGATTCCACAAATATGACATGACCCTGGTTTCTACTCCAATGGGCTTTAATTGTTTTTGATGTTTTTCCTGCTTTCAAGGATTCCAGTTCCTTTTTCAACTTGTTCAGCCTTTTGTTCAGCCGTCGCCCCAAAAACATTCTTTCTCCTTCAAACATCTATTAAGACCATCTTTGAGGAATTTCTCATTCATTTTCTTTATTTCTGATAAAACAATTAATGACCAACCTGTTTTTTGTACTTCATCAGACATTCTTTGAATTTCGTCCCATATTTTGGCACTGTTCTTCATCATCCGTTTCCATAGCGAGTTACAAGTCAAGGCTTTTGTGCTCTTTTTGGTCTGGACTTCATTGAAGTTACCAGCCGTGATAGGAGCCATCTCACGTTTTGAGACAGAGTGTAGATCCCATGGTCAGTATGACTGTGAAATCATTCTTAGAAATCCAATCCCAACTTTTAGTTCAGTTTGCATATCAATCTGGCCTAAAACTGTGTCCTAAATGAATCAAAGATCCTATACAGCGCACTGCTTTGGACAAAGTCCCATTGGAGTCAAATCAAAAAGAGTTCACTATATGGGAATTAGGTTGCCATTACATCATAACCCAGATTTTCTCACTATCATTCAATTTTTACAGTATGTGGTTAATGAACATGAGTACAACAGTCAAAAATGCCACTACAATAAATATCGAAAAATCTTGAAATAGTTATTATACATATATATTCCTAATGGGTATGAGAATATTGGCAAATATATTTAGATTGTTTTAAAAGTATAGTTAAAGTCTAGCTGTAGGCTTTGAATGTAGGGGTGGTTAAAGTTTCTGTGCTTTGCAGCTGTTCGAGGTTCTGAAATCATCATTCTGAAATCACATTATAATAAAGAAGCATCATAAAACCATAATGTGCAATACTATGTCTGAAGTTTGCCAGAATGATTACTACAGTATTGTTTGTATTTGCTTATTTTCTTTTTCATTTTGTAGGATAAAACTGTTGAAATTCACCATCTCATTTCCCCTTAATGTCACGTCCTGGCTATGCCCCTAGCCATCTTCGCACTGGCTGGGGCCATAGTCAGGACGTGGCCAGAAGAGGTGTCTCTAGGCACCTCTATGTTGCTTTGGTCTCCCCAATTGGAGGTGTTGGTTATTGCCTCCAATTGGGGAACCTATTTATGTTGAATGTTTGCCCACACTGATGTGGTTCATTGTGGCTTGTCAGCTGAAGGCTATGCAACCCTGTCAGTTGGTCTGCTTTACTTTTGTTGGTTTTGTTTCTTTATTTCACCATTAAAATATGGATTACAACGACCGTTTTGCCTCTGCCTATCTGTCCTCAAACCAGATTTATGACACTTAAAAATACTGTAATAAAGTAAATGGCGTGTCGCTGTCACAATGTGACATTGTGGGGTTAACGGACCAGGCGCAGGCAGAGATAGCGGTCGGTATACACACAGGGACACACTGACATGGAACAATGACTGACAAATGAGGGGAACAGAGAAGAAACATTTAAACACATACTGATGACCTAATTGGGACCTGGTGTGAGAGACAATTGGAGACAAGACCATTGAAGGGGACCGGGATGAGTTCATGGCAAGTGGAGAGATGGAGAATGCGGGAGATGGTGGAGCAGTCCGTCACATCACCGTCACAGTTGCACTGTGGGTCGACCAGAATTGAATCGACTTTGTATTCGTGAGGACTGTGTTGAAAATTACGTCACGTTTTTTTGGTTGCTATATAGTTCCCGCAAGATAAACATTGCCATTCTGACAGCTAGTGGATCAATAAAATGTTTTCTGATGATTGACCTTTAACTATTGATCAGTGTCATCAGGGC
Source organism: Esox niger (assembly GCA_016801105.1). Lineage (NCBI taxonomy): Eukaryota > Metazoa > Chordata > Actinopteri > Esociformes > Esocidae > Esox > Esox niger. Next base: position 10,776 of record JACXGJ010008952.1, read on the forward strand.
CGTATTTACCATCGGACACCAATAAAATGCCCTCTGTATTTGTTTCAATTTTTCATACACTTGATTTAAATGGAGAAGAAATCTAAAGGAAAGATTGCATGACGCCACTTCTGTGTTGTGAATTGAAGCCAGGCAGCGATCTTGGTTTAATCAAATATTTTAGCAATAACATTCACACTCAGTTGCAGTGTGCAGTAGTTGTGTCAAGTCAGTGAAATAGTCTATTGTTGATAGAGAAATCGCACTTCTGTAATGTCATTCATCTCTAGATATTATCTTTGCTCTTGTGATATTTTTTTTTGTATTGTCTAAGCTGGCTGGCGGCTTTGCTAACTCGATGGGCTTCAAGGAAAACATACTTGACACATACTTGTTGATGCATTTGTTAATATGGAAGTGATTAGAAACCTAGCTAATATGGATGCTACAGAAACCTTGGTGAATGCTACATTTACAGTGAGCCTTAATCAATTAAATATTGACAGTAGATTATATTCTAGAGAATTACAAGATTATAATGGTATTTTGTGAAATGCTTTTCTTTGTGAAATACTTTCTTCATATCAACACAGTGATTAATGCTGAGTTTAATCTTGACTCAGGAAATGCTAAAATGCATCTAACCTAAGTTAGATTTTGGGATGGCAAAACACCAAGACGGAGAAAAATAAAATTATAAAAAGGTTAGGTGATTGTGGAGAGAAATATCAGATCACTAGCCACACCAGGAATGTTTGACTGGGGGAGCTAAGAGGGCTAAATCGATGACAAGTGGCTGAAATGGGTTTTCTCAGAATTGTGGCTAGCATCTCCTTTAGCTCAGTCATCCATGAGGTACTTGGAGTAGAGCCGCTGCTCCTTTGCATTGAAAGGAGCCAGTTGAGGTGGTTCAGGCATCTGGTAAGTATGCCCCCAGACGTCTCCCTAGGGAGGTGTCCCAGGCAGACCCAGGACTAGGTGAAGAGATTATATCTCAACAATGGCCTGGGAACGCTTTGGGATCCCAGTCAGAGCTGACTAATGTGGCTCAGACGTTTGGGGTCCAATGGAGTTGCTGCCCCCACAACCTGATTCTGGATAAGCGGGTGAAGATGAAGATAGATTGATGACAAGGGGTGTATATCATCGGTGGTGCCACTTACTCGCGTACCGCTATCCGAGGCATTTGTTGTCAGTCAACTTGGCCTGTGATGACATTGACCTCCACCTTACTAGAGAGCTTAAGAGGAAAAGGCCAAACCCCTTCTTGGCCTGTGTCATTCCATAACTGGACCACCTATGATATTTTAAATAATGAAGTAAAGCAGGTGTTAATTGGGATGAAAGGAGACTGGAGCACCACTTTAATAATTAGTGGTATTTCCAGCCTGAACCCAGGCTCCTCTGATCAATTCCCCATAGAGAACAGAGGTTCCTCTGAAATGGACCTTGGTATCTTTGACCCCTACTACGAGATTAGTGCACATACACACACACACACGCTCACCCACAAACAGCAATAAAGACACACACATAAACAGATGTACAAACACAATTTTGTTCATTTATAGGGTCACCAGGTCAGAGACACAGACTGCCTACATACAACACACTCTGATCAATTATTGATAATCAAACATAATGGATTTGATTGACATTGTGTTTTCTCAGCGCTGAGAAATTTGTGTTAACATGCAATCATTTTTATGTCTCTGTGTGTATGTCAGTCGTCAGTGTGTTTGTTGGTCATCAATTTGTATTGTTATGTTTTCGTCGTGTGCGTGTGTGAGTGGTAGAAGCCACCAGAGGGAAGTGGAGAAACAGCTGAGTGAGGAGGCAGTCAGGGTGATCTGTGGGCTGGTTGACCTCTCCTTCATGAAGGCTAAGGTCCTAATGTCCCCTCTCACTCTAGTGTGTTTTTACGTTGTCTTGTTGTCTCGTTGAAAACTGGTGACTGGAGGTGCAGCTGTTGGTGTACAAGAAGACGAGTCGGGGGGACAGGATGCAGCCTTGAGGGGAGCCGGTGCTGATGGTCAGGAGGTCAGACAGGAGTTTCCCCAGTCTCACGTGCTGCATTCTGTTGGATAGGAAGGTTGTATCCACCTGCATGTGGACTCTGAATCTGTTGGGAGAGCTTGTCTTGGAGCAAGGTGGGAATTATGCTGTTGAATGCGGAACAGAAGTCGACTAACAGGATTCTGGCATAGGTTCCAGGGGAGTCCAGATGCTGGAGGAAGAGCCATGTTGACCGTCTGCAGACCTGTTGGCTCTGTAGGCAAACTGCAGTGGGTCTAGTAGAGGCTCGGTGATGGTCTTTAGGTGCGACAGCACAAGGTGTTCAAATGACATCTTAACAACAGAGGGCCAGATGACGGCTATTGTAGTGACATAAGAGAGGTTGATTTGGATGGGTGATTGTGTACGGGCCCACGATGCTGGTGGTGGGGGGGGCTGGTGTTAATGGCCAGACACACAGAGAGAATGTATGTTGTCAGGACTGCCCATTTGGCTTTCAAATCTGCAGTAACTTCATAACTCCCTCCATACATTTCATGGATGGTCAGTCTATCTATTCATAGCTATCTCTATGTGTTTCGTGGATTGTGTGTTTTTTTATGCCTGGCTCAGTCTTTGAGTTTCAGAGGGGTTTTCTATCTCCAGCTTCATCTGTCAGCTTATAACCAAACCAAGTGACATGGTGGTTAGTAAATTCTGGTTTTAATTCCAGATTATTTTGTTAATGATATTGTCTCCTAAACCAAGACCTCCATCATAATGTGATGGTGATGATTGTAGGTAAAGAGGAACCTGTGTGGCCATTAATGGTGATTTATGATTTTAGTTTTTTGAGATTTACCTATCTTACTTGTTCATGGGCATTCAATACTGTCTCTTAAGGAAAACTCTGGACTTCCTATGCAACAAGATAACAGATAAGTCTAAACAAAGTTTTATGCACATCAATAAAAAATTACTTTATTAACAACCTTGCAACAAACTCAGGGAAGTCAATGTTGAGAAGTCTTCTGAAGAACATCTGATGCCTTTCTAGTTCCCAGACACCACAACGAGACACTACAGCGTGATGAGCAAACCTGGTTAGATTACTAACTCCCCCAAACTCGGATGGTGCTAGCCGTAACCCGTCCATGGGAGAAACACACTATCATAAATACAATGACATCAACATCAGTGGAGAAAATACAAGTGGAGGACAAAATTTTACTATGGTTATCTGAGTAATGTCTTCCAGTATTAGTGGTTCATGTGTGGTTTAGGTAGAGATAACAGAACATCTAGGTAACCTCTAATGTATATACAACCCTGTTTCCATAAAAGCAGGGTGCAGAGATGTGCAAATCATTTAAACCCCATATTCAATAGAATCAAGACAGCATATCATATGTTGAAGCGGAGACATTTTATTGTTTCTTGAGAAATATATGCTGACTTTGAATTAGTTGCTAGCAACAAATAAAAAAAAAGACTGGAAATGTTGTGTAATGCTGAAAAACTGAACCTGGTAGAATATTCCACAACAAATTAGGGAAATAGGCAACAGGTCAGTAACATGAGTATTTAAAGATCATTCCATGGAGGAAGGGTCAGAAGTGAGGATGGGGAGGAGTTCACCACTGTAAAAGACTGCACAGGCAAATAGTGCAACAATTTAAGAATAACGATTCTAAACATTAAATGTCAATGAGATTCTAGATGTCATCATCTGTGGTAGATAATGCCGTTAAAAGATTCAGAGAACATGGAGAAATCTCTGTATTCAAGGGACAAGGCTGAAACCCAATATTGGCTGGCCATGATGTTCAGTCCCTCAGTCGCACTACATTAAAAAATACGGGATTCTGTAGTGGACCACACTGGAACGGCTCGAAAACCATTGTCTGTGAACAGAGTACGTCACTGCATCCAAAAATGCAAGTTACAACTTTACCATGCAAAGAAGAAACCATATAAACAATATCCAGAATCGCTGTCGCCTTCTCTGAACTTGAGCTAATTTAAGATGGACTGAGTTGGGAAACTGTTTTTCTGTTGTCTGATGAATCAAAATGTAAATTATTTTAGAGAATGATGGACGCAGCGTCCTCCGAACTATAGAGAAGGACCATCCGGCTTCTTATAAGCACACAGTTCAAAAGACAGCATCCATGATGGTGTGGGGGTGCATTAGTGCACACAGCATTGGTCTAGATTAACTAAATACATTAAATATCAAAATCTTTACTGTACATTGTGTAATTCCTTGAAATCAAAATGATGTAACAACGGTCAATGGAAACCAAAATCACCAATCGATTTAGGGTTGGATTCAAATTCACATCAAAATTCAAACTAAACAATTGAAACCACAGATTGTTCTTACTTGCGTGAATTTCATCATTGCAACTCATAATGTGACTCAGTAGTGTGTATGGCTGCCACTTGCCTGTATGCACTAAAGACAATATCAGGGGATGCCCCTGATGAGATGGCAGATGGTGTCCTGGGGGATCTCCTCCCAGACCTGGATTAGTGAGCCCACCGATACATAACGTCCCAGAGGTTCTCAATTGGATTCAGGTCTGGGGAACATGAGGGCCAATCAATGGCATCAATACCTTTGTCATCCAGGAACTGCCTAGACATTCTGGCTGCGCATTGTCCAACACCAGGAGGAACCTAGGGCCCACTGCACTAGCTTAAGGTCTGATAATGGGTCTGAGGATTTCCTCAGAAGTTAGGAACAGAAGTTAGGCTACTGTTGGCTAGTACTTGGAGGTCTCCAAGCAACCCTCCAAGTATATACCTCCCCTGAGCATCACTGCCCCACAACTAAACTGGTCATGCTGGATGACATTGCAGGCAGCATAACATTCACCACAGCATCTTCAGACTCTTTTACGTCTGTCACATGGGGTAAGCAAATTGGGCTAAGCATGTCCCTTTCCAAACTTTTTAAAAACGTGTTACTGGCATCAAATTCAACATGGGCATGTACTTTTCTAAAAACAATATTGTTTGTATTGTTGCTGCTGGACCCAATAACGTTTCAACATTTGATATGTTTTCTTTGTACTATTTTAAATTAAATTAAGGATAAATGATTTGCATCATTACATTTTGTTTTTATTTACATTTCATGCATCGCAATGTTTTTGGAAACAGGGTTGTATTTAATTAATCCATATTTGACATATATGCTGACAACTGTCAAAGAAACAGGGCTGATGATAAAAGAACAACATTTAGGTAAATGAATGATAGTTAAGACGGGTTAATACTCTGACTTGTAGTGTTTATGAGTTTTGACCAGATGGTCCAGAGGGGTCTGTTTTCCCTAAAACACAGTCACATAGAAACTCTGATGGAGAGAAACACACTGACCTGCATGTCTTCTGATGGCTTCAAAAACTGAAATATTAATACAAAAATGAGTAACTTACACACTACTGAGAATATACACTGATGAGTCAAAACATTATGACCACCTGCCTAATATGCTGTTGGAACCAACACTACTTAATTTAGTGTTGGTTCAGCTGCACTATGATCACCTGTGTGTGTGTGTTGGTTGTTTTCCTGTATTAGATAGTGTGGTTCAGAAAAGCTTTCTTCTGCATCAGTATCCCAACTGTTCCTCTATTAACCGACTGATCCTAAACGCAGCTCGGCAGCTTCCCCTAAACCAGACACACCGAGGAGCACCTGACCGCAGTGTGCTCAATGTGGGCGCAGTCAAACGTGTTTAACCCGACCCCTTCAAAGACACCTAAGTTGAGCTTCACGTTGAAGGGTTCGATTCATCTTTCCAACAGAAAACTATACACCGTCTACTTAAAACTACACAAACTCGGCAGCATCAATCGATCTCATGCGACGTCCATACTGTCAGCTCGTTCAAATCGCAAATCGCTGTAACTCTGCCAAGCTGGTCTGTCGCTAAGGGTACATTCACACTGTTCACGAAATTTCTAGCATCATCCAGTGCTTCGCTTGTGGGTGTGTCTGTGGGCTTGCTATGCTCCAAGCTGAGCAAGGTTTGAGCATAGCAAATTTGTGTTAAAGAGTCAGTTATTAAAATGGGTAAAATTGGTATAGAAACGTATTTTAGTAAATTTTTACTTTGTATATGTCTCTACCCAATTCAAATGCCTCTGTATTCTGGCATTGCTAGCTACATTGCTTGCTAGCAAACCAGCTTGCTAAAATTAGGTAGCCACCAGCCAGCTAACGTAGCTATTGACACTAGAAGCACCAACTATCTCGGCCACCTGTCTCAACGGTGCATTTGTTGTTTGCGTCTCTGTAGGAAAATATCGTGCAGCCCAGGGACTCCATCACTGCAACTAACGGTTTTGGAGACAAGGACAGAATGAGGCTTTCCGAACCAGGAACAATCAAAATAATTGTTTTGAGGCTTTATGAAACGCTCCGAACAATAACTCTGTAGTGACATCTGCTGGTTAAGAATATTCTGATGTTAACCATTCATCCATTCTAATGTTTAGGGTGATAAAGTCGCGTAGATGCCCTAAATTATACAAAGTATTTGACTAACAAATAGTGGGGTTTCAATTGAAAACCATTTTTCAAGTAGAGCAAGATGCTGAACGGCTTAGGAATTAGCAACGCTACGCGCTAAACCAACGCTGAAGATAAATAATGCGCCTAAAAGAGGGTGTTCGAATGCACCAACACGGTTCCAGGCATTGGTGACTGATGGTACCGTGGAAGGTTGAAACGAGTTGTTATTACTAAGGTTAACTACAAACAACTTTCACACTGCTAACTCTCACAAACTCAATAATCACATGTCTCTTTCAACAAAGGGACACCATTCATTCAAGGTTGTTGGTATTGCCACCTTGTTTTCTAAACCTGAGACTGTCAGGTGTTTGGAACTCAACCGAGACAGGGTTTGTTCAATATCACATGACAACGTATTTTGACACCTGGCAAGACTTGACCGGAAGTGATTTAGAACACGTGTAGTAACATTGTTCAGTAGCGGTGAGTTTAGAACAAATCTGAACAGTATTGAGTGTCAGTAGCAAGAAGCCCATCACCAGGGTAAAGGCCACCCAAGCCTTGTCGGCTGGCACCCATAACCCCCCAAAAACAACACCAGTGAGGAGGTCCCAGATGAAGAAGCCTCCCTTCCACAGCATTTTCGGTTGGAGATTTTGTCTTCTGAGTTCTTTTGATAAATCCCTTCAGGGTCCTGAACACTTGTCTGATATCGGTTCCCTCTGTTAAGAATAAATTTTTACCATATCCTAATTTATCCATCATTCTGCTAATTAACTGTAATAAATGGACTGTTTAGACAAGGCCTATGTTTTGCTTTAGACTGTTCATGGTTGCCACGTATAGAAGAAGACCTAGGTCAGCATGCCCTGTTCTTAGAAGTTGTTATGGCCTGGACCGAAGGCACCTATCTATGGGCCTGTACGATGGCTCCAAGGTGAAGTTGCCTGTTTCCTCTGTCTCTTCCATTCGGGCAGGACAGAGACCGGGGGTAGCTCAGTTTAGGAGGTTTGTTAACTATGACTATAGTTACCATGACAATGTAGAGTATATGACAACTTGTTTTGTATGTATCTTATAGCATAAGAGATAATATTTTCAGGAGCTGATGAGGGAGGGTATAAAGAGCAGAAAGCCATAATGTAATGCAGAGCAGTCTGTCATGGCATTACCCTGTTCATCTTTTTTAATGTTGTGATGGCTGTTCCCGTGGATCCACCTAATTAAACTTGAAATAATCAACTTATACGAACGACTGAGAAGTTCTTTATTTGAATAAATCGCAAACATTTTCCATCTTCCACACCTCTATCTCTCTGGGTTACAATATGAAGTCCTGACAGTCCCCGCTGGGACAATACTATTGCTTAATGGTTAGAAATTGGTACATAAATTCCAGGGGGCAATGAAATTAAGTCTTTATTTAGTCCCCACATAGAAAAAGAAATGCGTATGTCAGATATCACTCCCCATACATCCTGAGGTCATCTGTAATGTGTAGAGTAGACAGAAGACAGGGAGAACATCATAAACACGTCAAGCAGTTGATATAGACTGTCCTTACTATTGTGGTAGCATTGTCTGTATTCAAATAGCTATTAAAGTTAAGCACCAGTCTTATTTTATACTATTTAAGACATTTTTGGAAAGTAATTTTTCAATACCATCCATTAGTTATAGGGTTAAATTTAGGGTTATGGGCTAGGATGTAGAGAATGTGTTTTAATTGTGCTACATCTGTGTTCTATATATGAAGTTCTGTGTGTGTGTGTGTTGAACTCACTATTCTTCCAAAGTAAATCTGTAATCCCATTGGATTTGTAAAATGTACAGTAGATGGAGGACAGAGAGAATGATTTGACAGACTTAAATATACAAGTGCATCTCAAAGAATTTGCTTATTATGGACAAGTTCATTTGATTATTGTGGACAATTGACACCATATATTTTAGATTCATTACACATTAAGTAAATATTTCAATATTATTTTGTTATTTTTTTTATTATAACGGCTTACAGCTCATAGAAATGAAATATCCGGTATCTCAAAATATTACAATCAAACATTTATTATACAGAAATGTTGACCTGAAATAATAATTTCATTCTATAAGACAATTAAATGTGGCCCAGATTTTGCAGAAGCCTCCCAGCAAGTTGGAGCTCGAGGCCCCTCCCCTAACCCCCTCAAAATCCCATCTATTAGGTTATACCACTGGCTCTTATGTCAATAGACTGATGACTGTCTACCTTAAACTATACATTTTCAGTAATAGAAAAGAGAACAAAAAAAGTTTCAATTGCAATAGCACAGTCGCGTTAGCACAACGAACAGCGCTATGGTAGCCTATTGATCATTGTTCAACACCAAGGACAGCGCTATGGGGGCAGATTAAGAGAAGAAAGGCTATTATCGCTGCTGGACCCAGGTTGTGCTGTGTCGTGTTGGAAGGCCGATTACGTGTGAAGACGTGCTACTGCTAGCTTCCGGTAGGGGCAGGGTTTCGTCTGTGGAGGGGCTGATGATAGCAGATCCTCTCTGGATTGTCTACATAAGGATTTTGTTTTAGGGTGTTTTACACAAGCTTTGTTTAGATAACATCATTGCTGCACTTTGGAGCACCACTTGCATATTATATTTTTACTGTATTTTAACTATATTTTTAGTGTCAGCTGTCAAAATGTAAGGATTAGCAATTTTGAATATGGCGTACTTCACGTAAGATACACAAAGGTCATTGTTGCCAGAGTCAGAGATTTTGGCACTATTTAGCCCCCTTTTCAACTAGAAAGTGGAGGAAGATATGTAGCCTATTTAACAGGCTTCCTAAACCTGTCAGTTGAAACTCAGGGGCTCCTAACAGGTTTTATCTCCCTCAAAGTTTTTTTGCTTTTTTTATTTGTTATATCAGCCTATCTTATTTGTTGCTATGCAGGGCAGGACCCTTGGGGTGTGGGGGCCCTCCCGCCTCACGATGGCTGCAGGGTTTTCCAGCCACCAGTGTATGTATGAAGGATACTCACCATGGTTTGGGAGGTCATCTGTCATGTTTATAGTAGATAGAAGACAGTGAGAACATCATAAATATGGACGCTGAACACAGTATAGTAGAATATATTACAAAAATGTGCTCATACTCACCATTCTCCTTCCATAGGTACGCTGTGAAATAGAGTAGATAGAACAGTATATTGTGTTTAAGTGAGAATATTCTACATGTCAACCAGTAAACCAGTAAATTAGTAAATCCTTTCACTCATTAGTGTGTAATCTGGATTAGACACTTAAACACAATATACCTTACTGTTTGAGGTAACCAAGTGTTGTGTGCTTGCGTGTTTGTGTGTGTGCTTATGTATGTGTTTGTGCTGACATTTATAAAAATGTCTGTGTGTCGTTGTGTCTCTGTGCACAAGTCTGAGGCCTCACAACAACATGGTTTCAAGCTATGTATCCTGGCAATAAATGTTCTTTTGTTCTTTCAGCAAAACCTGTCCCTTCTGTCTGTTCATACTTTTGTCAAAATAAGTTATTGAAATTTCTGAGAAAAAGTACATTTTCTGGGTGGGTAATTGATATCTTGTGAGATGGCTGGATACCTTTTAAGATAACAATTATCTTTTGGACTACATATGGAATTTTATCATATTCATGATTATTTGTTTTTATCATAGCATATAGTTTCTAAGAGCAAATAAACACTGCTCAAATTAATAGATGTACACTTTTCTCAGGTGGTCTAAGACATTTGCACAATTCTGTAGATAAATAAACAATGTTTATTGTATTGATCAGCTACCTTCTTTACCGAATATAGCTTAATATTAAAACACCTGTTGACATTTTATTCTCTCTCTGATCCTTCTTTCTGTTAGTGAAGGTGGATAGAACAACAGATGGCCTTAAGATTCGAACCGACAACTTTCGTTTACTGGCCCAACCTTCTTGACTATTTTGTGTTGCTGGGGACACCTCATTCTGTTCCATTCAGGCTGTCTTTGACTGTACTAGTGAATAAAAGGGATTATCGTTCCGAGAATTGAGTTCTGTTAGGCGAAATTGTCAGGATTTATGGACGACTGGAGAGAAGGAGCGGATGAAACCCAATATGTTTTTTGTCACCCCACACCTACCGATTGCTTCATTGATCGGGGTTTGCAGTTGCAACCTTCAAGTTGATTTTTCATGTGTGGTGTAACAAGCTCCTTTGAGAGCTCACTGAGGAATAGCCATCGAGCATTGGTGACACCAATCTTCAATTCAGGGTGTTGAGACGTGAAGAAGGTGTAGGCATTCAGGGTGGCAATGTCAAGGATGTTGTACCACAGCACCATGGGCCACCTCTGTGTTTGACGCTTGCAAGTGTAGGTGCCAACCATCTGGTCCATGGCGTAGTTGTCACACTTACGATCGTCTTAGTGCTTTGGGAAACCGGACCCTGGTCTGCCTCCTTTGGTCTGGTTGTAGAATGTTATCACTTCTGGGTTTCTCTTTCTGCTATTTTCATCCACTACTTTCTTGTGATGCATCTTGCTCAAGAGAACAACAGCCATCCCTTTCTTTCTGACATAGCTGAGCATGGTAAGCCTGCCATTAATTCCAAACTCTGTGCTGTGGACCTCCCTGGACTTCATCAGAGGAGGTATGTCTGGCTTGTTCTGCCGTAGAGTCCCCACAATAGTTAGATCCTTCTCCAGGTCCTTCTCTCCTTCTCCAATCCCATAAGAAATGAATGCGGGTCATTTTTGACCCACTTATGGAAGCTTGGGGTAGTAATACAAAAACGTTATTTTTGAAACATTTAAAAAAGGTTAGTTAAACATTTTAATGGCATTATATCAATAACATGTTTTTTGAGCTGACTTGTGCTCATCAATAGCGAGACAATAACACACAAAGACAGGGGGAACAGAGGAAACATTTACTGGAGGGATAATGACTGGGTGAGGATCAGGTGCGCTAGACAGGACAACAGGTGCGATGGATTGATGATGGGCGGTGGTGTTAGAAGGCCGGTGACATCGAGTGCTGAGGCCCGCCTCCTGCAGGGGGAGGATGAACTGCAGATGGCGTAGTTGTCACACTTACGATCGTCTTAGTGCTTTGGGAAACCGGACCCTGGTCCGCTGCATGTTTAGGGGAATTGCTTGCTGGGAAATGTGTGTTTAGATATTGGTGTACAGGTCTGGGCATATAGGTTTATCACTTCCTTTAAACAAGAGTTTCAGAAAAATCTGCTTCTAGACCTTTAATGCTCCTACCTGTGTACCCGAATCCAGTTTTAGGCGATCTAACGTGAGTCCCTTTACCTAACCTCAACCCCTTTACTGGCACAAACATAGGCGTAGGCAGAAATGTATTGCTCAGTGGGCAGAAAGCCCTCAATTCATAGAATGTCCTTCAATACCAATGAAGCTTTCTGTTGCATTTAAATCTTTTAACAACTAATGTTTCTTACCTGTTATATGTTAGTCTACATGTATTGCTCTTGCATTTCAAAACCAAAAAATGAATATTCATTTAAGATTTATATTTGCAGTGTCACATGGAGTCATATTACATTTTTTACTATGCTTGTTAACTTGCGCCTCCGAAACAGCGGCGTTCTCAGTCACAATGTTAACCCTACTCAAGGGGATATTATTCTCTCAATAGTTGGAGATTTCATCTATCACCTTTTGCTTACTCGTAAAATCCTCTAACTGATACACTATACAACAACAATAACACACACCTAGCAACACATTTGAATTAAAGGATGACTAGATTCACATATCCACATTTCGTATAGTGTTCCCAAAGCTCAAAAGTGGTCTATTGATGTAGTTTAAGCAATGTTGGGAACTTAGAGAATCTGATTTATTGTTTTTATAACTTTCTTAAAATTCACATATTACGTTTTGATACCCTTTTTTAGTCCTGTGTAGTTACAACGAACATCAAAGAATCAAATACGAATGTAAGTAATTTAAACCAAAATAATTACTGCTGGCCACAGTTATGCACAAAGCACATAGCAAGATTTCTGCAGAAGAGTAGCCATGGTGGAATTGATAAAGGACACAACAGAGGTTTCCTAAATATAAGATAAGATATATTACATTCAAGGCTGTATTTACAATTTCAGAAATACTGAGGTAATCATATGCAGAACCCCCCGGATGTTTTAGGGGTAATGCAGAAACAAAAATCTACAGGGGATATAAAATGTCCCCATTATTGAGGGAAGGCCTGATCTATTCCAGGTCTGGGTGGTGCCTTACGCCTTCCATTTCTTTTAAACTGCACTTGGTTATGGTGGATGTAAATAAAGCTGGAAAAAGGCGGTGTGCACGGTCCCTACCACCGTGCACACGGTCTTAAAATGTGAATAATAGTTCATCAGCATGGCAAAAACCATTCTGATATGTTCCATGAGACTTTGACAAAGCTCCACTACTTTTTGACAGCTCCACTTAACACATTTTCTGTACCTCAATATTAACAGATGACAAAGTGAGGAAAGGCGATGCCTAATGAATAAAGTGGGTATATTCCCATGGTTAATAAATCTCCTGTGTCCTTAATTCATGTTAATTCAGTGTAACAGAACGTTATAGCTTGTGCATGTATGGCTGCCACTGGGACTGGCTCACTTGGCTTTATAAATGATGGAAATAATTTCATCAACAACCATGTGAATTATTTTGTGTACTGAAACATATTTTAAGCTAAAGTACAGCTACATTACTTCCAAATCAATGGATGGCAATTTATTATACAAGAAGACAAAGATATTATATATAAACAGAATATTTTTTCTGTACCAAGAATTGTCATGTTCTTGACTGACCAAGTCCATCACCACATTTAATTCAATTGAACATTAAAAATCTGTGGTTTGAATTCCAGAGGGCAATAACAGTTATAATTGGAAAAGGTGTTATCTGGATTTTATTTCAATGAAGCATTTCCAGTATGTTAAAAGTATTTCATTCATGTTCTAAGTGACCTGACAAATTCTTCGAAACAGCTGGGCATTTATTGACCAGCAGCAAAGTCTAAAAAATGTTAAAGAATAAAAAGAACACCAGATGTATAAAGTAACACGTTTCTTGATTATTTAAATAAATGTTGCTAGTTGTCTCCTCCAAACCTCTTCCCCAAAAAGTCACAAATGTCATCCCACTGCAACATGAATTCAGCATGGAGATCAGATACAGCCTGCTGCAGAACCTTCCAGTCCATTCCATGCAGTGAGGGGACATAGGTGTTTACTTTACAGTGTAAACAGGAAGAGTTGCAGCTTGTCCTTGATCAGATCTCTAGTCTATCATGAAGAACTGAAGGTATAAAGACTTTTTAAGATTGTGCCATTATGTTATGACCTACAGTTTAATGGGAATTCCAGAAGAAATAAAAGATTTGTGTTTTGCCTGCTTACTCATGTTTTCTTTACAAATGGTGTATATATATTACCAATTCTCCAAGGGTGTGCAAACCTTTGAGCACTGTAAAATGCATATCTTGTTGACAATATGTGCTGTAAGCAGTGCTATTTCATTTCTCTGCATGAGAACATTTATTGAGTTAATTCATGTGACATGTATATGAAATGATGGGGGCAAGAGACTGGAGTGTTTCCAGATGCAGAGCGTAATTCAAATGACCGAATCCAACAGGCAAATCAGAGGCAACATCCAGGTGGATTTCACAACCAGGTCATCCAAAATGCACAAGGCAAAAGTACCCAAGGTTAAGGCCAAAGGGAAGTAAAATAATTCAGAGGCACACAATCAAAAACGAGGAAGAGTACCAAAAACAGTACGTAGGCTACAGGTTGACAATACCTGACAAGAGACGACTGACAAGTACACCAATTAAATACCCTATTACTGTGGATTTTTAAAATAATAACTGTTAGATCATCAATGTCCTTGCACTGTCTAATCTATCAAGATTGGTGCTTATGCTTGCAGGTCAATATTGGGGGCTGCTCTTGTGGTTTTCCTCATTCTCAATAGAGTCACAGTTGAGGAAAGAATACACAGAGTACCCACTTTCAGGGGTTTTACATGCTCACTGACACATTGGCTTTTGTGGCAATTTCTATAAAGAAGAATACTTTTAAGGGTAATAATGGTCTTCCGTTGTTAATTGCCATTTTCTCCCCATTATGATAGTAGTATACTACCTTCCTCCAGTACACTACTGTCCAATTAAGACTTAATAGGGTGTAGTAATACAGTCTGCTCCAACACTGCTTTTGCACAGACATAAGGTTTGTAAGTAATCAATAA
>JACXGJ010008953.1:0-25562 GCA_016801105.1 Esox niger
ATGAATGGGTTAACCCTGTAACAGACAACCAACTGGTTATGAATGGGTTTACTCTGTGAGAGACAACCAACTGGTAATGAATGGGTTAACCCTGTAACAGACAACCAACTGGTCAGGCATGGGTTAACCCTGTAACAGACAACCAACTGGTAATGAATGGGTTAACCCTGTAACAGACAACCAACTGGTCAGGCATGGGTTAACCCTGTAACAGACAACCAACTGGTCAGGCATGGGTTAACCCTGTCACAGACAACCAACTGGTCAGGCATGGGTTAACCCTGTAACAGACAACCAACTGGTCATGAATGGGTTAACCCTGTAACAGACAACCAACTGGTTATGAATGGGTTTACTCTGTGAGAGACAACCAACTGGTAATGAATGGGTTAACCCTGTAACAGACAACCAACTGGTCAGGCATGGGTTAACCCTGTCGTCGGCCCGCATCATTGTCAATATGGGCGTTGTTGTTAGGCACAACAGGCAGCACAAGAAGGGGTGAGGAGATTTTCTGACTATCCGTCTGGTCCCTCTGCCCTGGGTATGGGATGTTGTCTCTGTCGTTCTCTAAATTCAATTTCAATTCAATTTGAGGGGCTTAATTGGCATTGGATACATTTATTTACATTGCCAAGGCGAGTGGAACAAAAAATATATATAATAAATAACCATTTCAAATCCCTGTCTCTATTGTTGCAGCTCTCTTTCTCTGCCTCTTTCATGGTTGTCTGACTGTGTCGGTAAAGGGGGAACAGTCATGTCTTTGTCCAACACACCGGGGCACACTCCTCATTGACACGGTGTTAAAGACCCATTAACACGACAACCGAACAGTGGGAGGGGCCGCTCCAAATTATAGCTTCAGGACGCAGGTTTGTGTTGCGTTCCCCAAGCTCCGTGGTAATCAGATGTGAACCCCCAGGCTAAAAGTGCACAGCGTCTGTCAAACTGTGTTTGTGTGTAAAGTGTCTGGGGGATCAGTTGCCGGAGTTGATGCTTTTCTGAGCTTTATGCAGCGGAATGGATCAATGGTGAGACCAAACGCGAATACAGTCAGAGTGGAAAAGTTTAACCCCAGCTGGAGATTTCTTGGAAACACGGCAGGTCTATAAGGCGTCAAGAGAAATGTTAGAGAAGTGTTTTCGAACAAACTGTGAAACCAAATTGTCTAGCTAGCGAGGCAACTTGCCTAACGGAAGGTCAAATAATGAACGTATTTATTTTTATTTTTTAAAGACGACAGTAAAATCTTGTTTTCGTGTGGGCGTGACATAGACCACTGACCCACCCCCACCATCTTCCACCACTTTCCTGTCCAATGAAATATCAGAACGAAAAGGCTTCTTTTTTTTCTTTTTTATATTTCATATGTATCCAACTGTGTTGTTATATATACATATACATGAGCCTAACAATCGGTGATAAATAAAGAGGCTGGTTTATAGAGCAGCAACGCATTGTCTCGGAAGATGTGTTTCTTCCTCTTTAAATGCACACAGGCAAACTCACAAACACGAAACCATCTAGAATTCTTCCACAGTCTCCGTCCAATAATGAATCGAGCGCAGACCTTCAGTTTTATCATGTGTCCTCTCCCTTACAAGTTCCAGCCCGGGGAGCTTGGTGAAACAGAGGGAAGAGGAAGAAAGGTCCTGCTTCCTGAGGGCACGCTGTCATCTCTGAATGGAGGCTACTGCCCCGACATACTCCTCACATTAATCAGCAGACATTTATTTTCAGAGACCAATGGCTATTGTTTGTCATGTTACTCAGCCAATGACAAGCCTACTGTTATTGTGGGACTAGTTATGTATCGACGGCTTAGCCACGTGGCCAGTACATGGAATTTGTATGTTTGTCAGATATTTGCATATCCCACTGTATCTTTAAGGAAAGCATCTTCAGATACCTTTTATCTTAAATTCATTCCCTTGGGTAGGTATAAACAACCAGATTTAGAAAATGTTGTTGGTGACCCTAAATAAATCTGTGCAAAAGATGACTATTAAGCCATGCCAAAACAGAAGATTCAAAAACATTATCCAGGCTTCCTGGCAGAAAATAGCCATATTTGGTTGTACAGAAATGTGATTTTCTCTTGTAAAAGGTACAGCAAGTATTAGTTAGTTGAGACCTGTTGTTTACAGAGCATGTGACAAATAACATCTGATTTGATTGGCTCCCATCAGGAGTAGGGTGTGCGAGGGTTTCTTAGTGTTTTACAAAGATCCTCTGCTAACAAAGGAACATTTGCATTTCAAGTGCAAATTGCTGAACAAATGTTTGTCTCCAGGCAACTTTGGAGCGGCACACCTGGGCCCAATCAGGCCTCATCAGGGGGAGGCAAAAAGGGCCTCAGGAAAGCAATTCCAGGAAATAGGGAGTGGAAGGATAAAGAAGAGTTGGTGCTGGTCCCCGTCCCCTGGGTTTGTTCTACTTTTTGTTGATGAATGCGCTCTAGGGCACTGAACACTGGCACTGTGTTCCTTCCCTGTGTCTCACCATGTGACACGGGTGAGTTGACTAAAAACACATTTTCAGTTTCGGTAATGAACTCGCAGCAGTTATGGTTACCTGTCTTACTCAGGGACCTATCGCTGGCCTGGAAATGAGCTCTAAATCCTCTCAGTCACCGGTCGGATGCTTTAACTGCCAGGTTACCTGCTGCTGGTTGTATTGGCATTGTATCCACAGTGATGGAGCCACGGATAACGACACAGCGAGGGACCCACTATTTGTTTTTCAAGGACACCGTACCAGACAGGACCTTCTCAATATCAACGCTGACTGGAACCCAACACTTCTCTGAAGGAGGGCGGACACCGCCCCAATACCGTTCCTCAACGTCCAACTGCAGATATGGTCCAGATATGGTCCGTGTTAACTCCCCCTGCCTTCTGCCTCTCCTGGTTCTTCCTCCCGCTGACACTGAAAGAAGTGCCTGTTGGCAGCGCAGACTTGGCTAGTTGGACGGGGATGAGGGAGGCAAGCCGACGGCACCGTGACCTTCACGGACTCTCCCGGTGAAGCCAATGAATAATGCATGTATCTTAAAAGCAGCGCTGTGGCAGAGGCGCGAAGTGCCTGGGCGCGTTTGCAGCGCCGGATTGGGGAAAGCAACAGGCTTTCTGTCGTTCGATCCCAAGAGTACTAGCCCTCCACAACCCCCCAGTTTAACAATAGAAACACACACGTGTCATCTCTTCGTGGGTGGACACATAGCAGAGCATCCAAACACAGGACGGGACAATGGCATGACTTTGCAGCATGATTTTCTGCTGAAGAATCATTTTTGGCTGATCCTGTCTGCTATCCCATGTAATTCAGGCAGACCGTGGTGTTTACAACGTGGAGGTTGTGGGTTCAATTCCCACGGATGGTTGAGCGTGGTTGCGAGGGTCACGCTCTACCATCTGAGAAGGGAGGAACATGTATGCACTCAGGATAAGAGTCTGCCAAAGGACTTTAACATGTATGAAGGATCATTTTAGGGTAAATTTGAAGAAACTTTGATAAGCAACTAATAAACATGTAAAACCGCAGAATGTTGCCAACGTGTTTACATCTCTCAGTTTATTGGGCCTGTGTAGGCATAGGATTTTGTATTTTCGTAGTGCTCTGCAAAATGTTACCTACCCAAGTCTTAGTAGCAACGTGTGAAAATGGGTTGGAATGACTGTCTGAAATAATTAACAAACGTAAATTACTGGTGCTTACGGTTTTGGATAATATGTTGTCAAAATACAGGATTTTTTTTTGGAACTGGTACTAAGGGCTGTCCTACCCCATCTTGGTCACCCTCCAATCAAATGTGGTCACGCCCACTCTGAGGGGGTCTGAGGGCTCCTAGCCCCTTAAAATAGTTCCATTGCTTTTTCCAGGTAAAACTGCAGAGTAAAAAGTTGCATGAAGTTGAGTTGCTCATGTCTGTCAATGTCAGCCACATTCCAGGCATATCCGTGAGAGCTTGACAGAATTCGGTTTTGACCTGAGTTGATTTCGACAGCACCATTGAGACGTGTGTGTGTGTGTGTGTGAGAGATGTAGTACAGTTCTGTTCCAAATGATGTAGCATGCGCTTGAACAAACGCCCAAACGCCCATATGCTGAATACAACAACATCAATATGAGACCCGTGCGCAGTATAAAACTAAAACATTCTATGGAAAATACCTGCACTATTCACCATTTCTTGTGGGTGGCATGGAGATTTATATCAAACGACATTTTCCTGAACAGAGCCGTTTATGAATGGCCGAATCGTAAGTAAAAGGACACTTGTTTCTGTTGTACTCCCGTTGTACAGGTTTAAACTTTGAACGGCCGAGTACAGGTTAAAACTTTAGTCCTCTGCTCTGTTCTCCATGGCCTCTGCTTCATCAGCCTCGCTAGGCAGACAGCGTTCTCATAAATCAGCGAAGCCCAGCCACAGCGCTCCCATCCTTCCCTCCAGACCTCTCCATCTCCCAGGTTGTAAGGACCTTGTTCTGCCCTTGTGGGGAGGCACAGGTGTAGGAGAGGCGTGGGATCGCCCCCGAAGCCCAGCGAACCAGCTTGCGTCTCAGCGACTTTCACTCACCTGGAGGGCCCACGTGTCCTGTGTATTTACCTTGTCTCACACGTCTCCCGTGGTGAAGGCCGGTCTGTCGTCATGACGATGGCGTGCCAGGATCCTGGCTTCTAGCAGCGGCAGGTCTCCTGAAACCGCTTATTCACCTCCGTTCTCGCCTCGGGATGTAGCGGTGAGATTCCTCGTCAGGAAAACCAATGAATCCCAAAGCAGGTGTTCGACATTACAGATTTGGAACATGGATCTGGGATTGTTTAATGGAGACTAATATTAACACCAGTGTTGTTTTAAAAGCGGACACTGCAAACAGGTACAACAATGGTATGAGAATGATTCTCAGTGGAGATATAAAATAGGAAGATATGTTCAGAACCAATGGTTTGTGTGCTATTAGAGTGGTGAACGCCAGTCCAATAGATGCAACATTCAAGGAAGGAAACTAAACTCATTGGCTAGCCTGAGGCTACTGGTGAGGAAGGTAGCCACTGCTGGGTTCGGATGGGTAGAGGCTGTTTGCCTGGAGGATGTTGTGCTGTTGGGTAATAGAATGTAGAGGCTGTGTGTCTGGGGCTGCTGGGTAAAAGAGGATAGAGGCTGTGTGTTTGGGGGCTGCTGGGTAAAAGAGGATAGAGGCTCCCTGTCTGGGGCTGCTGGGTGAGGGAACATAGAGGCTGTGTGTTTGGGGGCTGCTGGGTAAAAGAGGATAGAGGCTCCCTGTCTGGGGCTGCTGGGTGAGGGAAGATAGAGGCTGTGTGTTTGGGGGCTGCTGGGTAAAAGAGGATAGAGGCTCTCTGTCTGGGGCTGCTGGGTGAGGGAATGTACTCAGAGGGTGGCCTGGCTACAGCTCACTGCCTGTCTGGAACCACGCGCTGAGACACTCATCCATAACTGTCATCCACTGGGCCTCCACCACACACGCCTCCACCCTTCAGTGAGCAGTGAGGGTTCTGTCTCCCCCCCCCCCCCACCCAAGCCCACATGGGGGACAGGCCAACATGACACTGAGATCCCAGCCCCTCCTGCACCCCTCCCTCCCACGCCCTGTATCTCCACTCAGATAAAACCTGATAAGGGTGAAGGTTGTTTATAGCCCCCCCCGCCTCAGTCCATACGTCCCCCCTCTCAGTGCTCAACTTCTCGTAAATCATGGGTGAGTTTCTATGATGACTATTTATTGCAGTACTGGACCTCTTTCCCTCATAGGTCATTTTCCCCACTGTCTCCTATCGTTTCCTCCTCCCGGGGCAGTTGGGTAATAGATACTGACACATTCTGATGATTTCATCTATTACAGGCTCAGATGTTCTGCTGTTGTTTTCTCTCTCTCTGTCTTTCTCTTCCCCTGTCCTTCACTCCCCATGTCCTCTTCATCTGTTCATTTCCCCTGTCCTCTTCATTTGTCCTTCTCTTCCTGTTTCCCTTTTTTGTTCATCATATTCTGGCTCTTTTACTCTCTCACTGTCTCTATCTCATTCTCTTAAAATCAATTCAATATCAATTCAATTCTGAGGGATTTATGGGTAACATTTTGTTTACAATGCCAAAGCAAAGGAAAAATAAGAAAAGTTTAATCAATAAAAAAAGAAACAAAATAACACACAAGTCTTAAAACAAATAAAGGCATTTCTCTCCATCTCTCTTATTTCATCCCACTGTCTCCCTCCCTTTCTCCTTATTTGGCATTTAATCAGTGATTATTCTGTGTCTTTATGTACAGACATTCAAGTATTCATGTGTAGAGTTATACATAAATTACAATTGATCATTTTGGATAATGTTGCCATCACTTTTAGCATGTATCCCTATGTGCTAAATCAACAGCATCAGTAACCAGCGTGCATTCCCGCACACGAAGGCTGTTTGTATGCGTAGTGGAAATAGAGATTGATGGATGCCTGGTGGAGGACATTGTTCCCATTAACATCCTAGAGAAAACACAGCTTGAACAGATACCAAGAGTCCCAACAGAGGAATGCTGGGAGGTAAAGTCTCGCTCTTTCCTCTTTCGTTGTCCCCCCAAAGCAGGTACTCATATTTATATTTTTTATCGTACAAGTCTGAAGGTACTAAGCCCCTTACATCTCCGCTAATAATAAACGAAACATGGCCTAATATCACACAAAACATGGTGTAACGACAAACAAAACATGGTGTAATAACAAATGAAACATGGTGTAACAACAAACGAAACATAGTGAAATAACAAACAAAACATGGTGTAACAACAAACGAAACATGGTGTAATAACAAACAAAACATGGTGTAACAACAAACAAAACATGCTGTAATAACAAATGAAACATGGGGAAATAACAAACAAAACATGGTGTAACGACAAACAAAACATGGTATAACGACAAACAAAACATGGTGTAACAACAAACGAAACATGGTGTAATAACAAATGAAACATGGTGAAATAACAAACAACACATGGTGTAACAACAAATAAAACATGGTGTAGTAACAAACGAAATATGGTGTAACAAATGAAACATGGTGTAATAACAAATGAAACATGGTGTAATAATAAACAAAACATTGTGTGATCTCACACAGCTCTCTTGGACATACATTATTTGTCGTTGGCAAGTTGGGGGAAAACATATTAAGGAGATGTTGCTTTGAGTACTCAACCAGGCTTCATATGATTGACATTTCCCCTCTGCCTGAGGTTGTGAATCGATAGGCTATAAGAGAAGAGAGGTGGCCCTATAGGAAGGATTTAACATCTGTTGGCTGATTTGCATATCCCACAAAGGTTCTGAGGGAAATTAAAGCAAGACTGATCACATGAAGGGAACGTGGCTGAGCTTAAAACCATGTGACGTCTTCCAGATACGAGAAAGGACGAGTTTGGGGTCCCAAATGTTCAGGGGATTTGACCGTGTTCCTATTTTCACGCTTGTATCAGTAATCGTGCCTGTGAACTGAAACACCACAGGACACCTACCTTCAAATGGCTCTTCTGAAGCTTGTGTGCTTTACGAATGAAACATGCTGTGTACCTGAAGTGGGAATTTGTTAGCAACCTGAACAGTTCGGTCCTGACTTAGGATTTGCAAAAAGATGAGTCACAAAAGTCCCATGATGAACTCTAACACGCATGTGTGTGTGTTGTCTGTGTGTGTGTGTGTGTGTGTGTGTGTGTGTGTGTATGTGTTGGATGCAGCCTCACAAATGGTGACACGTCATTATAGTGCTGCATTTTCAAATATAGATTTTGTCTTCCTCTATTATCCACTTGTCTTATTCTCGTATACACTGGTCTTCCTTTCGTATCCCCTAGTCTTCCTCTGGGATCTACTGGTTCCTCTCTGGTATCTAGTGGTCTCCCTCTGGTATCACCTGGTCTTCCTCTGGGATCTACTGGTTCTTCTCTGGTATCTAATGGTCTCCCTCTGGTATCCACTGGTCTTTCTCTGGGATCTACTGGTTCTTCTCTGGTATCTAGTGGTCTCTCTCTGGTATCCACTGGTCTTCCTCTGGGATCTACTGGTTCTTCTCTGGTATCTAGTGGTCTCCCTCTGGTATCCACTAGTCTTCCTCTGGGATCTACTGGTTCTTCTCTGTTATCCATTGGTTTTTCTTTGGTTTTAGGGTCAATGCCTTTGAAATGTTTGTCTCAAAATAATGATTGTGTGACTGATTAAATGTTGGCTTGCAGATTCAAAGGATGTGATTATTTTGAAACAGCCAACAGAGTTCACTGTTTGTGTAGTCTGAGCCAACACAGGAACATCAACATGAAACGCTGGACAGTCATTTTCCACCAACACATGAACATCAACATGAAACGCTGGACAGTCATTTTCCACCAACACAGAAAAATCAACATGAAACGCTGGACAGTCATTTTCCACCAACACAGGAACATCAACATGAAACGCTGGACAGTCATTTTCCACCAACACAGGAACATCAACATGAAACGCTGGACAGTCATTTTCCACCAACACAGGAACATCAACATGAAACGCTGGACAGTCATTTTCCACCAACACAGGAACATCAACATGAAACGCTGGACAGAGTCAGCATTTTCCACCATCTATATGTTTGACCCATGCTTTTCAAAACAAATAATAACAACTGATGTTGTTAAAAACAACTTCAAGTCAAATCAACACAGTTTCTTGGGTCCAGAGAACCACAGGACATTTAACCAGCAGATCATTCTGATTCCTGCTCACCTCCAGTGCCGCCCTCGGGGAGGTGTCAAAAGTCCCGGCATGGATGGCAACGCAGCTCAGCATGGGCAAGGACAGAGTTAGCGGCGATGTGAAGTGCCACCCTGTGCCCTGCTACCACGGCAACCCTCCACGTTCATCCTTCTGACATCACCCAGGTGAGACGACACCTAGAGGGGTAGAGCCACCAACTGAACTGCTACCACTGGCACTTTCCATGGGTAGTGTGTGTGTGTGTGTGTGTGTGTGTGTGCCTGTGTTGTATGGCAGGTGCTCAGCCCGGAACGTAATGAACATTTCGGTCTCCACTTAATCTCTCTTGTCACTTCTTGCAGGATCTTATGGTTTTGGATGAAAGGTCCTGGCTTCAGATCGCTGACTTCAAATTGTTGCAATACGAGAGGTGGGAGGCGGCTCCGCCAAATCAACTTCTAGAACCACAGTCCCTCAGTCGCTGCCAACGTTCCAACGGCGCATGGAGGAAAACGAGATAGAACAGTGAACAAGTCCACGCATGAAGGCAGGTTGTTCCCCTGTGATGTCAACGGAGCAGTCACAGAGCCGGCCCCTCTTTTCGCGGCCAGGGTTTGAGCGTGGCACCGGCTACGCCAGGGTGGCAAAGCCACTTATGAAACTGTACGCACGGCTCCACTGCAACTTCTGCGAGACCAAGACTCGTTGAGGTCATTATGGAAGTAGCAGTGTCGAAATCGTATAATCTACGACGGAGCGGATGTGGGAGGGGTTCTCCTGTTCCGAGACTGCAGGCCCGGATGTGCAGCGGGCAGTGAACTGGAACGCAGAGCGGAGCGGAACCATGCGGTGTTCCATAACAGATCACCTTGTGATTCCTCCATCACCCAACACATAAATGCTCCCGTTTAATGTTGGCTGCTGCCACTCAGCTCTGAGGTACTTTAATGGCCTCTAAAACTGTCACACTGACCCACGGGGGAGAAGGATGAGGGAGACGGACTGTGTCAGACTTGACACCGGCATATAAAGACGATGAACGATGCCTCGGTGGGTGCCAAGGGAGGGCACACCTGCCCAAAGCACCAGATAGAGCTGGACGGTTCATTGTCAGAATACAATGCATAATCAGTCGCATCCATGAAATTTCACCCAGTTTGCCAGTTTTGATTGCTGTCACATATCGATGGTTGACCAAGGAAAAACGAACTGAGTGGAGGATCATAACGACTGCAGCTGCATCTATACATGTGTACTGCTTGATACAATTAACCCAGAAATGTGACAAATGTTTCTTGTCAACTAACGTTAAAAACAGCAAAAGTAAGTGTTAGCATAATTAATGTGCTTGCTAACATTAGCTACAGTGTGTATACATCAGTGTGAATCGGTGTATATACAAAATGTAAGCCTCTGTCATGACAACTGATACGTTTTAGAGTTTGAATATTTTTTTATATGAAATAAGTAATGTACAACTACAGAAAAGGCTACCTAACATGGTGATGGTCTAAACTGTGATGCCTAGTCCAACAGCTCAGACTGCATTCCTAACCACTTTGAATTTTCTGGTAAAATATTTCTTTCATAAAAACACTTTTTTTATGTTTGAAATATATGGACATATTCAAGCATAAGCAAAGTCTAACTATATTATCTTGAGGGAAAAGGGAAAACTATAAGATTCAATAGAGCATGATCTCATCATCTTTTTCCCTTCCATAAATCTTTATCTGGACTAATAAAAAATGAGTATTCCCAGTGCTTCCAGGTCAACCAGGGCATCGTGTGCTCACTGATGTGTTGTGGAGGAAACCGCTGTTGTGATGCGTGCAAATGTTGTGAGGTGACACAGGCAGATGAACATGTTGCTGTCTCTCATTGCTCCTGCAGGCACACTACTATGTGGGAGTCAAAGCATCAGAAAGAATCCTCTCTCTCTCTGCCTCATTCATTGCCTTTCACTGTCTTTCTAACTAAATGCCTCACACTCCCTCTCATTTCATTTCTCTCTCTCTCTGCCCCTCTCCCCCATCTCTCCCCCATGTGGCTCCCTTTCTGTCCCAGAATGAATAATGCAACGCCACACAGGTGCCCTGAATTGCCTAAAGACCTAAAACACATTCAGAGAAAAGCTCTCCCTTTGAAGGTCTGGCCAGAGACCAAACATCCTCAAAGGAAATCATCACACTGTAAGTGGGAGAATTTTTGTTTTCGTAAACATGTGTTTGATCATCAATAAATCATGGTTGCATTACAAAAACGGAAACGTTACAGACACCATTTTATTATTAGAAACATTTATGATTACAAGAAGCCAGCATCACGCGGCTGAACTTTACTTGGAGGTGTGAAAATTAAAATGGCTGTCATCTTAAGTGAATCATCTTGTTTGCAGGGAATGCTTCCTCCCAGCAGACCTGGGACAGGCTGTTCTATTCATTCTACTGACAGCAGATAAAGATGGCTTCATATTCACATGACACATCTCAGTAGCTCATCTTGGATGACAGTTGGCATGGCCTCCACACTGAAACACATCATTGTGTGCACCTATCCACATACATCAATCACATTTATTTTATAAACCCCTATTATATCAGCAGTTGTCACAAAGTGCTTTTACGAAAAACCCCACCTGAAACCCCAAAGAGCAAGAAACAACAGTGTTGATGCACAGTGGCATGGAGGAACTCCCTAAAGGGTTGAAACTTATGAAACCTAGAGAGGAACCAGACTCTCAGGGGAGGCCAGGCCTCTTCTGCCTGCACTGGGTGAACATTTTACAACTCAAAATTAATAAATGCATGTGTGCTGTGTTCAGAGTCTATAAAATATATTCCAAGAAGCGAAAACCAGATGGACAAGAACGGGGACAACCAGTAACATCCCTCTGGGCAATTTTTTCCAAACATGTTATTTTTTTGTAGTTTTATGGCATGATTGGCGAGCAAGCTGGGTGACTTGAAATGGGTGGGAGGGAGGGAATCA
This sequence comes from Esox niger, assembly GCA_016801105.1. NCBI lineage: Eukaryota > Metazoa > Chordata > Actinopteri > Esociformes > Esocidae > Esox > Esox niger. Next base: position 11,728 of record JACXGJ010008953.1, read on the forward strand.
ACCCAGGGTTCCCAGCTGCATAGGAGAGAAATAATACATAGATAGAGACTTAACACAGTGGAAACCAAGAGATGAAGAGATTCAACACAGTGGAAACTGACAAATACACCAGGTAATGTCAATACAGTAACTTAATCCAGTACAGTAACATCATCCAGTACAGTATCATCTTCCAGTACAATATCATCATCCAGTACAGTATCATCATCCAGTACAGTATCATCTTCCAGTACAGTAACATCATCTAGTACAGTATAATCATCCAGTAGTGCCATCATCCACTACAGTATCAACCAGCACAGTATCATCCAGCACAGTAATCCAGCACACTATTGTCCACTACAGTATCAACCAGCACAGTATCATCCAGCACAGTAATCCAGCAGTTTCATCCACTACAGTATCATCCACTACAGTATCGTCCCCTACAGTATCATCCACTACAATATCAACCAGCACTGTATCATCCACTACAGTATCTTCCACTACAGTATCATGCTGTATGGTATCATACAATACAGTACTGTCCTTGCGCCAAACACAGATTTTGTTGTATGCCATACAGAGCATTCATCTCTAAATAGCGCAATACTTTTCAACGTTGCCTATACTATTCCAGTAAAGAAAAAACTGGGACACAGACACAGAACTTTAGTAACCAATAATGGCATACACTCCCGGCCCGGTTCTTCCATCTACAGGATGATGTAGCACCAGAAGTCCTCCGGGGGTACACCCAGTCCCCTCTAATTTATCCTCCCGGGTCCTCCTCCACCCAGAACCCCCGTCCGCTAGTGAGCCAGGACGGAGGAGGCCAATCACACACGGAACAAAATTCAATCCAATCATGAAAAAATGGAGGAGCCCCAATCTTCAGGCTTCTGAGTTTAGATAATTACGGCACAGGGCCAAAACAACATGATCATTATGGTGAGACCGAAAACAGCCATGGACTGATACGCCAGTTGGATGGGAAACACACCCATTCCTTTACACACGGATTCACCAATCTGCTGTCACTTTCATTGCAAATCACAATTTATTTGCAATGGGAAATGCTGCACCCATTGATTGTCTATGTTCAACAAGTGCCCTCTGACCCTAACCTTAGTACATAGCTTTAGACACCTTCGATATGTCAGACTCCACTGGCCTGATTTTGATTGACCTTGGGTAAATGGTGCGACTCACCCTTTATCAAATTACAATGATGTCCCCAGTGGTATTGGTGAAGGCTGATTTCTCGAGAAGCACATTGGGATGGAGCTGTGTCATATGTGGAGGACAACATATTTAATGATGCCATGTTGGTTTTTTGACTGATCAGAAGGCCTGTGGTTGTACTGTAAGGGAACAAGATACAGAGGAAAGTCTACAGAAGTTACTCTGTTTGAAACCACAGAAACTGGCACAGTGAGTAAAAAATAAGGCGCTCAAAGTGTTCCTCTTGAACTTTTCCCACCTCGCCAAAAGTTGGAGAGAAAATTAATCTTTCAATTTCTTCTCCCCGAGAGAACGAGAAAAACAGGCACTAGTCCAAGAAGACATTCATGTAGAGATCAGTTTGAACAGCTTGCCTTGAGGACTGATGAAGTGTCTTCAAGGACTATTACCTATCCCAATTAAAATATAAAGCAATATGTTGTTTTCCGAGAGGGGTCTTAAATGAACTCTTCTACATTCCCAGATTCTACTCCCACACAGTAGCTTCTTACTGGCACAAACACAATACTGCACATATATGGTTGAATACACAATGCCTCTTACATATTTCTTAATCCTGGATTACATGTAGGCTTATCAACTGGGGTTAAATACTCAATGAAACATTAAGCAATGTTGTCAGCCTTTGAGTCTTCAATAACTGTCAAGCCGGATCCGTAAAAGCACGAAGCGATGTGCACAAAGGCGCTACATATTTTATATGTCGGTTCAGAGCCCTCTCGTTTCGTTTTAATTTCAAAGCCTCCTTCGCAAAACGCAGCGCAGAGGCCAAGCGTGTCGCTCCTCTGTCTCGCCGGCCAGAAACCTGCTGCTACGGCTAATAAGAGCGTATGAATATGTAACCTTTGATTTTCATGGAACGACGGCGGTGAGAGAGACCAATATATGCCAGGCAGTTGTCAGCTGGGAAAACATGGGGCTCTAAGCAGTGAGCACAGGTGGTGTTAGAGGTGATGGAGGCGGGGGCTGGGCTTGGAGGCGGGGGCGGAGTCGTGGGCGGAGTCGTGGGTGGTGCTAATCAGTATCAGCAGGACAGGCCGGAGGACTACACATCCAAGCTCGTCAGCGCAGGAGGGCACACAACACAAACGCCCACAACCCACAATTCTCCATGGACGCAGAGACAGCGGCGATAAGGCAAGGGAATATTTTTAAAAAGGCCTAAAATACGAGGCCCGACCAGAAGGATACGTCTCCTGTATCTAGCGGGGGAGGATGGAGTATAAATATGAAAGAAATCTGTGGCCAATAATATAATGATATTGATATTACGGATATGTAATGTGTCAAACATACAGTGTTAAAAGTAGCCTACTTCATATTCTGACAATCCGTAAATAATCTCTCGTCAAGAAAACAGATCTGTTGTCAGTGTTAAAAAGTCGGCTTGCTGTCAGCTTGGAGGAAAACGCTCTGTTGCTGTGTTACCAATCAGTCTCCAATATCACTATGAAACCCTTTTCTGTTTACTTATATTTTATTTCAATTTCTTGGCCTGTCTGTGTCCCGCCGACTTACATTAATTCTGTAGTCCATTGTCACATTATTCTAAAACGCTCAGGAAATGTAAATTTCCCCATTTCTCGGGCCTGTGACTGCAGGGCGTCACTTTATCAAAACCAGCATCTGGCCAGCTTGTCTGAATGCTTTAGTGACTCGCGGCGCATCATACATTTTGGCGCCGCGTTAAGGCGCTGTCAAAATAAACCAGGGTCTCCCTGGACACAGTGGGGTTTGAGGAACTGGAATTAACGGAGGCACTGAATGGCACGATCTCCACCCCACTCATCTATCCCTTCCCATGACTCAGGCAATCATCCACATACCAGCACACTGGGCATCTGAAGTGAGCAGAATATTTGAAATAGGCAGTACTTCCCGCTGTCATTTTTAGCCCCAATTTGTGACTCTAATATATTTTACGCCAGCAGCTGCAGGGCTATCATTTCCAATTCAAAATATTGACTTCCAAGGGCACTGACGCGACAGGGAATAACTTAACGCCTGTGTGTTCCTTTAATTGGCAAAGCCGTTAACGACGAGACACGAGCACCTGGACCACCAAGCAGATGTACAGCGGGCAACTGTCAGATCGGCCCTCACCGAGGCCCCCAGATCACCCCTGACGAAGGCCCCCCAGATCACCCCTCAACAAGGCCCCCCAAATCAGCCCACAGGGTCCCCTGAACCACATGGTTGTTTGCCGTTGTTTCACAAGAAAATGACATACTTGGCACCTCACATAATATCCATGGCACTGTATCTAGGGGAAAGCATCCGGGCAGTCGCCATTCTCCTCTCCCTTAATGTCCACGGGAAACCACGAAGCACACTGTCGGTGACTAACCTGTTCAGAAACAAGACGAAAACATCTCGAGTGAGTCTGTTATCGAATCCTTAGTCAATGGTTTTACGCCGGGCCACAGAGAGGAAGACATCAATCTCTCTTGGTTCCGTGGCTCTGTGTACCTGTCCCGCTTCTGACATAGCCAGCTACGGCCTGAGGCTAGCCAACCCCAGAGGCAATCAATCAGTCACTGTGACACCTGGTGGAACTCTCAGAGGGAGGCGGGGAGGGTGGACCAGAGCGTACGAAGAGAGGTAAGTGAGAAAAGGGGAGAGGGAACAGGGGAGACGTCGAACATGAGAATGAGAACGAAAGTAGGTTAATGGACAAGGAAAAACAGGAACTTTGAAATATTGCAGTCTGGTCAGTGTTCCATTCCAGATAGATTGAACGCAGTATATTAAGGTGCCCTAGTATTCATACAAAACATATCCTTTCACTATGGTGCCCTAAGCTTGTGTGTTATTGTAACTTCTGTATTTGTCAGAGAATAAATGTTTTGTGAGTAGAATAAATTGAAATTACAAAAATAATTATGTGATTGTTGGGTCCAAGATGGTTTAATTCGAATTCAGGAAGTATGTTGAAATTCCAAATCTCCTCAATGCTTTTAATCAATCAAGTATTGGATTCGAATAGACTGGAACTAAATTGAAAAGTACTTCACCTCTAAAAATAGATAAGGTGTCTCCAGCCTGTACAATATAACCGATTTCACATTTTAGTCAACATGCTTTTTAGGCAGATGACAAATGAAACTTAAAAAACCGTCCATGGCTGTCTTCTCTGATTAAAATAAAAGTATTTTTAGCCAACATTAAAAGCAATGTTTACTATCTTCAGACAAAACCATGCATTTCTAATGATATTCAGTAATACTGATTTAGTGGCAATTACAGCAATTCTTTTTCTGATAATTTCTTAAAAACATTATTATCCTTTTCAAGTAGTATTTGGATATTACCTTGAAAGGTTTATTAGGTACAATTATTTGTTCATGGTTTTAATTTAAGCGAATCAGGCTTTTAATTCAGTAAACTGCACTGTTTTTACAAAATTCTGTGGTTTTCTTTGCATACTGAACAGCTTGGAAATATAGTGTCTTTCAGACTTATTTACTTCACATTTTGTTGAAATATATGCTGAATTAATAATTACTGTAGTTATTTTATTATTTCGCAACAATCTACACACAATAACCGATAATGACAAAAACACATTTTTGAAATGTGTGCCTATTTAAAACAAGAACCAAAATGTCCCATGTACATACAGTTAGATCCGGATATAATTGGACACCTAGAGGTTTTGTTATTTTGTCTGTTTAACAAAATATATTCAAGTTACAGTTAAATAATGAATATGGGATAAAGGGCAGTTCCTCAGTAAATTTGACGGTAATCACATCCAAATTGGAGGAAGGGTTTAGGAATTACAGCTCTTTAATATGTAGTAACGGACCAAAAGTAATTGGACAATTGACTCAAAAGTTGTTTCATGGACAGCTGTGGGAGATTTCTTCTTTATCTCTTCATTTATTATGCAGGTAAAATGTCTGGAGTTGATTTCAGGAGTGGCATTCACGTTTGGAAGCTGTTTTCTGTGAACCCACAACATGCAGTCAAAGGAGCTCTCAATGCAAGTGAAACAGGCCATCCTTACGTTGCAAAAACAAAAAATTGTTTGGGTACATTCTAAGAAATGAAGAACACACTGATGAGCTCTGCAACACAAAAAGGCCTGGACGTCCACAGAAAACAACAGTGGAGGATGATCGTAGGATCCTTTCCATGGTAAAGAAATATCCCTTCACAACATCCAGCCATGTGAACACTTCAGAAAGTAAGCATATCATTATTCAAGTCTACCAAAAAGACTTCACAAGTGCAAATACAGAGGGTTCACCACAAGGTGCAAACCATCCATGAGCCTCAAGAATAGAAAGGCCCAAAAAAAATCAGCCCAGATGTCTTTAGAAGATGAATGGAGTCCACCTGTGGCAGATTTAATTGATTGGACAAGATTTAGAAAGAAACACATCTGCCCATATAAGGTCCCACACTTCACAATGCATTTCAGAGCAAAAACCAAGCCATAAAGTCCAAGGAACTCTCCACAGACCACAGAGATGGAAATGTCGAGGCATAGATCTGGGAAAATCCTTTAAAAAGTTTTGAAAGCATTGCAAGTTCACAGGAGCACACTGGGCTCCGTCATTGTGAAATGGAAGAATTTTGGAACAACCATGACTCTTCCTAGAGTCTTGGACTAAACTAAGTAACCGTGAAAGAACTTGGTCTGGGAGATGACCAAGAACAAACAGTGCTTCAGAATGTCTCTACAGAAACAGGTGAACGTGCCAGCAGGACAACCTTCTCAGCAGCAATCGCTTGGGTCTTTTTGGTAGAGTAGCTAGATTGAAGTCACTCCTGAACTAAAGGCATATGAAATGCTGCTGCTGTCAGAAATCCAACTATAAAGGATTGAGATACACCCCGGTGTCTCAATCCTCGCATTCCGATGCTAGGATGAACCCGTCAGTCCCTATGTGAGATAATCATTGCATCAATGTCTTACTTGGATCTCTCCAGGGGGACATTTATGCCATGTCTGTACATGCATTGTATATTCACCCTCAATGAATTACTGCTACCATAACTGTTTACTGTACCAACCCGATATCTCAATCCTCACGCTCCAGCGCTTGGATAAACTTGTCAGTCTTTGGTGAGAAAATACCCTACATCGATGTCTAAACAGCAGCACAAGAACTTGCATTATCCGTCGTCCGCAGATTGTTACATTTACACAGAGGTCAGTCCTCTGATAGCACCAGAAGTTGCATTACAATTGGTAAAAGATAACAAAATATACATTTAATAACAAAAGAGAAATATAAAATACAGCATGATAATAAAACATAGACAGAAATAGAAACGTAGGAAGCTATAAAAGCTGTAAGACTAAACAGGGCTGTTATAAAAACATAGGAAGATATAAGGCTCACAGCGTGGTTAAGTTTTAGAGCTCAGTCATAGGCACGTGAAAAGAGAAGTGTTTTAGCCTGGATTTAAAAATGGACATGTTTGGTGAACGTCTAAGATCTGCTGGTAGTTTATTCCAGTTGTGTACAGCTTAACTGCTAAACGCAGCTTCTCCATGTTCAGTTTGGACTCGGGGCTCCACTCGCTGACCTGAGTTCATGGATCTAATTTAAGCAAATAACTGGATTAAAGACAAGCATTATAGTTAATTTTAGAAACAACATTTAACACAAACCGTAACAACCTTTTATTCAAGAGCAAAAATGGTCTCCAAGCAGTCAGTTGCTGACAACTGACCTGACAGAGACCCCTGGTCTAGTGTTTGGTGACAGTTTGCCACAAACTAAACAACATATATACATTTGAGCCAGACGATATGTTACATTAAGGGATTGCCTCTAAGTAACCATGAATTATTGCGGTGTAAGCCGATTTCAGAGTGGGCATGAGACATTGCCTCAAATGTCAGTAAGAAGGTTTCCTGGAGTATCTTCACCATCCCTGGTGGAGCATCCTGCCTCCAACCTGTCCAAACAACGGCAGGAGGGTTGTAAATCACAGAGGATTTGTATTCAATTTCCATACTAGCCAAATCAAATCAAACCAATTGGTTAAATGCATTACGTTGACTCATCTGCTTCTATAATAAGCAACAGTCTGACTGTTGTTTTGTTCCTGTTGATCTTTACAAATGAGCAAGTTCTCTCTGCTACGCCGTCTGATACAGGCTTTTAGTGAATAGAAACCATGTCCGCATTATCTATATACTAATAAAAGAAGCAAGTAATTGTTTTAATTTCTGCTAATAACCATCCATCTGTCAGCAGGAGAAGCTGCCTGGCGGTATTTACTGGATAAAGTCGTAATTGCTGAACAATTATGAGGGAAGCTGTGCCTGTGTTGTTTTTATTCAAGAGCTCCTGAATTTACAGCAGGCAAGATCTCCAACTTCAAAATACTCTCCAGCAAAATAACAAAAAGTTGGCAAAGAAATGGAGCGGCACAGCAGAATATTGTGCATATGTGTATAAATGGATGCTTGTTAGTCTACTGCAGCAGGGAGAACAGAGCTCTGAATACAACTGGGGGTACGACCAGCAGAAAAGCTCCTGACTGGTCCATTCAGATGACTGACAGCAGACAACAGTCCCAGTAAAGTGACAGTTTGGAGTGCATCCTGTCACTTGAGTCCCTCTATGAACTGGCAGTCAAAATGGTCGGAGGAACTGCACTGCAGGCAGATCTTAAAAGGTTTTCAGTTAAAGTCCCCAGGTAATACCACTATCAGCTGTTCAATGAATATGGCGTCTCCTAGTTGAACATGCTAATATAGTTGGTTGCAGCAGTCTATGGGTAACATACAGTGCACAACAGACTGCAAACAGACACCAAAGAAAGGTTGCAGACCTGCAGACATCTGCCAGTGGCATTGCTCGGACTGCCACCCTCGCCTAAGACCCTATGAGACCCATCTCCCTGGTCTGTCACCCCGCCCTGAGACCCCATGTCACCCATCTCCCTGGTCTGTCACCCCGCCCTGAGACCCCATGTCACCCATCTCCCTGGTCTGTCACCCCGCCCTGAGACCCCATGTCACCCATCTCCCTGGTCTGTCACCCCGCCCTGAGACCCCATGTCACCCATCTCCCTGGTCTGTCACCCCGCCCTGAGACCCCATGCCACCCATCTCCCTGGGTTTTTACCCCGCCCTGAGACCCCATTCCACCCATCTCCCTGGGTTTATCACCCCGCCCTGAGAGGTGCCACTGACGTGACCGTAAGTACCTCCTGATTAGATTAGATTCAATATTATTGTCATTGCACAAGTAAAATTACAATACAACGAAATGCAGTCCCGTCTAACCAGATGTGAACCTGACTTACTATAACAGTGAAGCCAGATTGGTGTTTTGATTGTCCTAAACTTATGGGTCGGTGCTATGTCAAGTCTGACTAACTCTCAACTCCCACTGAAACAAAAGAGAAGGCGAATGCTCCTTAACATGGAGATAACAAGACTGAGAGTGAAATCTCTTAGGGTGCCCAGGTTCTGAGCATCCCCTCTACCCACCTCTAAATAGACTGTAGACAGCTTATAGTGACGGATCCTTTCAAAGTAAAAGTAATGCTGCGACAGGGCAAAACGGCAATGAAATCATTCACCTATGAGATAATAAGCTACACAGCGTACTCACACACACACACACACACACACACACAAACACACAGAATTACCCCTGTGTTTGCCTTAGATGAAAACACAAATTCACACACCGACAGTGATGACTGTCTTGCTTGTTAACTCCAGGCTTCAGAATGTCACACAGTAGGCAGATGTCTCCCTTAGCAGCTGTAGTGGGTAAGGCGAGGCGGATCTTGAACAGCACTTTTGACTATAGAGCTCCATTAGTATTACGTACAGCCAGTGCAGAGCCAGCAGCAACACGCCCCAGAGAGAGTGACTCCCAGAGAGCTGGCGAAGACTGTGGGAAGACTGGCTTAGTCAGGGTTTTACAATACTCACCTCTGACTGGGAGCCATCTCACTGGTGGCTTGGACGGAGTCAAACTGCCAAACACAGAGATGAATGCAATTCTCAAATGTCTTTCTCCAGTTCCATTCTCCACCCTCTTTCTTCTCCTCTTTCACCTTCCTCCTACTACTCCTCCCTCCTTCTCCCTCCTCCTCATGGTTTCTCCTTTTTGTCAACATCGGGACCCCTGGTGTCCGAGGCCAGTTTTGGAACTGGTCGCAGTGCAGAGGAGCTGCAGGGGGAGATAAGAAGCTGAGCATGGGAGTTGGTTTACTTCACGGAGTTTTGTCTTGGTGTTTTTCAAGGGAAACACCAGCTGTGACGGCCGTCTGCCAGCCATCTTGATGCGGCACCCCCTCGGCGTAGTCCAGTCCAGCACTGAACTGCAGCCAGTCCATTGAGGGTCCCTCAAGAAGGGATGTCATGAACAGAGATGTTTATCGCGGTAATGACCCGTGGGACGTCAATACCAAGTCATTATAAATGACTGTTATTTGAGTGGACAATCCAATGTCTCGGTGGTAATGGCATTGACTGAAATGGTCACACCGCCACACAGTCGAGTCACTGGAACACAGAACTGTGGAACATTGCACCGACGCTGCTTGATTTGGATCGTTCCTGCGCTTTTAAATATCAGCAGAAATGAAATGATCAGGGGCACTACATTAATAGTACGAAACAAAAGGAACAAAATTAGAGCTCCTGAGGGACCATTTGAGTCACTCTTATTGGTGACACTTGGCAATATAATTAGTTTACTTTCTCATTGTGCCTGTCTGTAGATGTACCTAGTGTAAATAATCTACATTATTGAGAGCAAATTATTCTACTTCATCAGTACATTCTGTTCATTGTGGTCAACACTATTTCAGGGAAGAGGTAAATTTACTTCTGATTCTAAAATTTAAATACTCTCTGCTGTGTCTGAATACCAATTAAGCATTGTTTTCTAAATCTGGGGTGGGTTTGACCTTGAGAGTGTAGCGAGATGAATATAATCTCTGTCTGGGAGCGAAGTAGATACACTGTAAGTGGACCAGGTGGACTAACAGTAATGAAACACGCGCAGTCATCATGATAACATATGGCCTGGGATACCAAGATTACCTGGGGCAGGATCTGGGAAAGAACCCACGGCACACAGTACTGTAAATCTCTTGTGGATTACACACTTTCAGTAATGAGCTTGGTAAGATCACCTAAATGCACAAACACGAACACAAAGACACACACACACACACACACACACACACACCCATATATAGAACACAAAGACAAACACAGAGAGAAAAAGACACACACACACACACCCCCCCCCCCCACACACACACACACACACACACCCAATCACACACACAGTCCCACTATAAGAACAGTAACATTCCATGGTCTACTGATGATCTATTTTGTTTCTGTAGTGTTTTCCAATATATTCCACTTTGTTGTTCCTGTAATTGCTCCATTAAAAACGTTGACTGTGTCCAATCTCCCGTCCCAGCGGGAGCCGAGCTGTGATGGAAAGACAGAGGGAACTCTGCAAGGCAGCCCAAGACTACATTCTAGGAAGTGTAATTAAAAGGCACATGAGTACTACAGAGCCAAATACAATGGTATTACAATACTGTGCGTGTCCCAAATGGCGCCATATTCTATATTTAGTGCACTCTGTTTGACCTGAGCCCCTGGCTCTGGTCACAAGAAGCACACTAAACAGAATATGGTGCCATTTGGGATGTATCTCTAATAATTCCCGGTAGCTCGGTTCTGAGAGACGGGTGACGCAGAGGCTAGCAGACGTCGGCATTCACCAAAGAGAAGTCACAACATTTCAAGCCCCACGCTAGCTACTCGGCGGAGTGATGACACATCAACTCCCATATTTCACTAGGACACAGGGTGGAATCTGAGTTTCAGTTGAAACAAGTTAACAACATACACGTCATGTGAATTTAGGATTCCGGTTCTGCCTAGTTAGTGAGAGTAGGATATTTAGATGTTTTATCCGATCCGTTTTCAATAATATGTATTAGCGGGTAGAAACAGCACATGGACAAGTTAGTTACGAGGTACACGAAGGCATTAATTACATTTAAACCAACAGGGCAGGAACAAAACAACATTCCTGTTGGTAGATTGCAGTCACGCCTTCGGGTCCTCACCGTGACGATAGGCTAGGGTCTCTCGTCGGCTGCTTTTAAATGAAAACACTCCAACACTGTTGACAGTTAACAAATACTTCGGCTTCCTCTAGTCCCCCATCGCGGTTGCTCTTGTTAGTCCAGATTGAGATCATGTGTACTGGGGCCGGGCTAGCCCAAACAGCTCACCCTGTAATGCTCCAGAGCCTCCCCGCGCTCACTTCCGGTGCTCTCCTGCAGGTTTTGGAACATTATCGCGCTCTCCCGCAGCGCGCTCTTTTCGAGGTACTGAATCTCCGTGCCCATTACAAGCAAGCCTGACCCAGGCAAGACGCCGACTGGCCCAGCACTCCACAATTTACCACTCTGAAAATCTTTTTACGATTGTTCTGTATATTTGATGTACTTCATAGATACATATACAGGCCCTAATGTTTGGACCACGCTAGCCTAGGTGAATAAGAGGGCAGTGCGCTGAGCGGGATTCTATGCCTTGAAGAAAATAATCAAATCCACCTGACCTTTAAATTGCCCTGTGCCTTGAAGCAGTTAATGCGAAGCCTGTTTCTCTCGATCATCAGCTTCCAGGGTGAGCGACAGCTACTGAGCAAGACATCAACCCAGGAAACAGACAGTACCCCAAAGCACAGCATAGAAGAGTACTGTTAATGCTGCCTGTCTGCTCATTCAGTACACTCCTTCAGTAATAGTATGTGGCAGTGATGGCTGACATTTTGAGAATTATTGCATCTGACCTATTCAAGTCTGTGGCTTTTTCTTTCCCCGCACTGTCGTCTCCCGTATGCCAAAACACCTGCTGTTTTTGCCATGGCGGTGTCTGCTATGCTTACCTGGCTGAGCTGGTTAAGCCGAGGCACAGAGACCAGACAGAGCCCTTCCAGCTGGTCCCCCAATTCAAATTCAGTCGCCATGGGCACAGAGTGATAGAGATATTGGTCTAATGAAATGTGTACCAGTTTGTAATTGGGATTAATGAAAGAGCAGGGGGGGGTTGCCATGGGTTGGTAGTGGAGGTCTGAATCTGAAGACTGGCAGAGTGGATACGCAGAAGAGCCAATAATAAAACTGTTAAGAATAAAACTGTTAAGAGTAGCAACTGTTATCGTGGTAAAGATTGGGCAAGACGAGCCCCAAACCCCAGAGTAAAAGCGAGATTTGCTGAAAACATACAAGTTCGGTTTTCCAAACTCTGAAGTAAGAAAGCAGAAAAAACAACCCTTGATGTTTTACTTTCCTCTGGATTCATCCCCATCCATTATTAATGAAATACAACTGATTCAGCTTGAATTCAGTGGTGCTCCTGATTCCTGACCTGTGAGCACAACATCTTGGCAGATATTTAATGTTCCATCTTCTGTTGTTTCTCCCCTCTTGATCTGTGCAGTAACCTTGTTATCTATTTGCTGGCTGAAAGAGATACATCAGTGCAGTCCAACACCCACCTCAGCAAAGTATTTATCACTAATTGATCACCCCTGCTCCCTATGTTATATCCATTATTCAAATCTCAACTGCCACATTTCAAAAGAACCCTCAAACAGACCACCGCGGTTGTTATTGTAGGAATCTGTGTGAACCTAACTTCTTCTGGCTGACTTCTCGTTTCGCCTACACGCTTTGAAAAGAAGAAAAACACGTTTGTTTCCCTGTGAAGCACACGGCTCCATCAGCCCCGGAGGCACAGACCAGAGGAGGACCCTAGTCAAGCCCGGAGGAATAGGGCACATTTTGCCGATGGTAAATCATTCCCTTCATGGAGTCTGTGCACTCTTATTGCTATCCAATTCTCTCATAGACCGACGTTGCATAAAGGCACCTTGAGAACATTTGTTCCGTCTAGCTGGTTTTGTGTTACTGGTTGCTTATGTGAATTAATCAAATGTTTGTATGTCGTTTTATGCTAAAAATGCTGAGCATTTCCTGGAGCTGAATAAGGATATGTTGAATAAGATTCATCGGCATCCAGATAAATGTTTGTTATGAACATAACTCTCAGGTTAACCTGCAAATATATAGATATTATAGGAAAAACATAGATTCATCAAAGCATGAATACAGTAAATTACACAGTGAATGAAAAAGGTTTATTTTAATTGGAAAACAAATAACAAGCTTATCAGTGTTCTTTGTTTTTGATCATTACATTTGTCACGGGACCGTCACTCGTTCTCTCATTCAATTGGCTTCATAATGAGATCAAAATGAATACATCTGAATGTGCTGTAAATGAAATTAGTCGTCTATTCTAGAACCGGCACCTCCAGGGAGAACAGGCGTCACAGGAGAGAGAGGAGAGGGAGAAGGAATACAGCATGGGAAGGAAATCAGCTGCTTTGTAACGCGTGCTGATTACATCTCCTCCTAAAATGTCAAGTGCATTTCCATTTAAAGTGCTTGCTTAAACAGCCATGAAGAGCGGGACACGCCCAGGCGTCACACAGAATCAGGGCTGAGGAAGGAGAGGGAGGGGGACACTGGGCTGGGGGAGGAAGGAGAGGGAGGGGGACACTGGGCTGGGGGAGGAA
>JACXGJ010008954.1:0-10981 GCA_016801105.1 Esox niger
TGTATTCTATGTATTTACAGGTTAAGACCCCTCCCTTTTAGATATTACAACCACAGGGTTTCCCTGTATTCTATGTATTTACAGGTTACGACCCCTCCCTTTTAGATATTACAACCACGGGGGTTGCCCTGTATTCTTTGTATTTACAGAAGGTTACGACCCCTCCCTTTTAGATATTACAACCACGGGGGTTGCCCTGTATTCTATGTATTTACAGGTTAAGACCCCTCCCTTTTAGATATTACAACCACGGGGGTTGCCCTGTATTCTATGTATTTACAGGTTAAGACCCCTCCCTTTTAGATATTACAACCACGGGGGTTGCCCTGTATTCTATGTATTTACAGGTTAAGACCCCTCCCTTTTAGATATTACCACCACGGGGGTTGCCCTGTATTCTATGTATTTACAGGTTAAGACCCCTCCCTTTTAGATATTACCACCACGGGGGTTGCCCTGTATTCTATGTATTTACAGAAGGTTACGACCCCTCCCTTGTAGATATTACCACCACGGGGGTTGCCCTGTATTCTATGTATTTACAGAAGGTTACGACCCCTCCCTTGTAGATATTACCACCACGGGGGTTGCCCTGTATTCTATGTATTTACAGGTTAAGACCCCTCCCTTGTAGATATTACCACCACGGGGGTTGCCCTGTAGTCTTCGTAGCTCAGTTGGTAAGGCATGGTGCTTGCAACACCAAAAGTTGTAAATTCAGTTCCCTTGGGGACCCCGTCAGACAACGGTGTGCTGCTCTGGATAAGGGCTGCTCTGGATAAGGGCTGCTCTGGATAAGGGCTGCTCTGGATAAGGGCTGCTCTGGATAAGGGCTGCTCTGGATAAGGGCTGCTCTGGATAAGGGCATCAGCAAAATGTATGAATGGCAAAGTAGGATGTCAATGTGCTACTGTTAACAGAATGTCTTCCTTCACCAACACACCATTTGTCTAGACAGGGTGCAGACTTCAGCCCTGAAACACGTGTGTGATTCTTTTCTGACACTTCCTCAACTATATGGAGTAGAGTCCTTTATAGCTCTTTAAATGAACTTGTACACAAATAAAAATAAAGATGTTGGGATGCTGGACAGCAAGTATGCTTATTTAGTGTGAATAAGCAGGCTCATGCTTCCATCTAGTGGTAGAATCTATGCTACATTTTCAGTATCCACGACCTGCACAAAACACTGTTTTAGGGATCGGGCTGTAGACAGGTTGCTTTTAGACATAAATATCTGCCAGATGTCTCCAGCACTGTGTTCACATTTAATGGAGTAAAATGAAAAGAAAAAAGTACATTTCTATAGTAAAACAGACTAGATTACTTCTCATAATATGGACATCGCTGTCGAGACAGAAAGACAAAACGAAGACGAGCAAAGCACACTTGGCCTGACAACACTGTCCCTGTCCAAAGTCCAGCTGGTTGTTTTGCAGACCTAACTTCTGCCTGAAGACACCTGCTGGCACTGCGCAAAGTCCACCTGGTCTTCCCTGTCTTTGTCCACCTGGTTATACAGCTGATCTGGATTCTGCCTAAAGACTAAAATTATTGATGTAGCCCAAATTTTACTTTCTTGATATTTACCGGTACAGCCAGAAGAGGACTGGCCACCACATTCAGTTCCTCTTCAGGATTGTTTCTAGGTTTCGATCCTGACTTTTTCCATGTCTTGTTGTTGCTTGCAAACTGGGTTTCAGGCTGGGTATCTGTATAGGCTTTGGGACAAAATAGCACAGTCTACAGACTGGAAAAGCAGGAGGTCATTGGCCAGTGATCTTGTCTGAGATGCAGTCAAAGATGCAGTTGGTCTTGTGTAAACTAACTAGATTTTTTAAACATCCCATTTAGGGGTCCACTTTTCAAACCATGGCCCAAAATTCCACAATACGTCTTTAAAAAGGCTGCCAAAACAGACAAATTGTTGTCTGTCAAAGTGGGGATCTTCCTACTAGGGTTTAGAGACACAGGATCCAAAGCAAACAAACAGATGCAGAGGGGATTTGGAGCTACTTCCAAGAAACAAACAGAAAATAAGCTATTAATCACACAGTCATAGTTGGTGTATTCAATTAGACTTATATATATTTTAGCAGAGATGGTTTTATGATCTGGAAGAATATTGTGTCTAATTTGTACACACAGGGGCATTGTGCTAAGGTGTTCAAAAAACAGTGTTGAGAGCACCCTCAGGAAAAATTTCAAACTGACACCATCAGAGATATAATCAACCAGCAGTTGGTGGAAATTAATTTCACATTTCAGTTGCACTACGCCACCAATCTTTGTGACGTATCAAAGAGCTCTTAAAGCCGGTCAGTAATTGGACCTCACACTAGAGTTCCGAGTTCGTTCTCAATAATTGATGGATTCTCTATAGTCAGGGTCTCTGAAAATGTGTCGTCATCGAGCTCAGTCTCCAGCATGTCGTGGATCTGTGAAGATGCAAAACAAAGACAAATTAAAACTGTCAGTTAAGTATTTTAAACCCCGAACAAAGTTAGTCATCATGAACAAGGATATGCTGGTTTACCTGCACATTATCATCTGAGGCTCTATGTCTGTTCCTGGACTTCTTACTCGAATATGCCACGTAATGGATGAGAGTGTATATTCTAAAAATAACCCAAAAATAATAATGGAATGGCATTAAGTCCTGTAACCATTTCATGGACAAAATTAGATATTAAATATAGGGATCACAGAGTAAACTGTCAAAAATTCTCTTTACACAAGTAAACATGGATTTCCTAATAGATTTGCAAAGCGTGGGTTATAATTTGGAAACCTTGCCAACTAATAACCCACACATTAATCACCTGTGGTACAACATGCCAAAGAACTGGATCAGCAAGATGACTGTAAACCCTAAGAGGAACATCAGTCCTATTGGATCAATGTGTATTTCCGCATTAGTCACAGTCAGATTGAGAGACTCCTTCGGGACTGTGATGGTGACTGAGGTTCCAATGACCTGAATAGTGAAAGTCGCCACCAGCCACATGGCATTGCAGATGAAATAGATGAAAGTCGCCTGTATGAAGAGGAGGGAGTCTGTTATTATCAAAGAGGACACTCAACCATCAGTGAGGACACTAAACCATCAGTGAGGACACTCAACCATCAGTGAGGACACTCAACCATCAGTGAGGACACTAAACCATCAGTGAGGACACTCAACCATCAGTGAGGACACTAAACCATCAGTGAGAACACTCAACCATCAGTGAGGACACTTAACCATCAGTGAGGACACTCAACCATCAGTGAGGACACTCAACCATCAGTGAGGACACTCAACCATCAGTGAGGACACTCAACCATCAGTGAGGACACTAAACCATCAGTGAGGACAGTCAAAAGAGACCAGAGGGGTCATATTCACTACAACAGCACCAGTCTCAACGCACTGACTGGAGACTGACTGCCACTCAAACCACCTTTGACTCCCATATGGAAATTGAAACACCTCCACAATCATGAAGTGCTTTGAAAAACTAGTTCTTCTCATCTACTGTAACCCTGCTGGACTCTGTGACCCATTCCATCACTAACCACACCCCCCACAGCTTAGTACCGCCTCTCAGGGACCTTGTTGTACTATTCCCTTGTACTACTGAACCCTGTGACCCGTCCCATCACTAACCACACCTACCCTATGCTTAGTACCGCCTCTCAGGGACCTTGTTGTACTATTCCCTTGTACTACTGAACCCTGTGAGCCATCCCATCACTAACCACACCCCCCACCGCTTAGTACCGCCTCTCAGGGACCTTGTTGTACTATTCCCTCGTACTACTGGACTCAGACACTGCTTTACAAAGTCTGATCAGGACGTTTTTCATTGTCTACATATACATGTCTACCTTGGGAACCTCATTGCTGCTGTCCCTGCATTTCAGTTGAACATGCCACCTCTAATTTGCCTTCATTTCATTTTAGAATGGCCATTTGTACTTGCATTTGCCTTCATTGCACATCTATACATCCCTCTTGTTACATACATTATACTTAATGCTTGTAAACACTGCCCTCTTCAATTTTCACCACTGGTCAGATGCAAACTGGATTTCATTGTACTGTACTGTACTTGTACTGTTCTATGACACCAAAGTTTAATCTCATCTAATCTAATCTAATGACAAGCAAGCATACAAAAACATTGTATTCGTTCTTAGTCATCCTTTCAGTAAATGCAAAAGTGATAGTACATCAATTATCAGGTATATCAAAATGAGAAGAATACCTTATTTCTAAGATCCTTTAGGTCATTCCCAATAATCTTCTGTTTGTCTTCATCCATAGCGAGAGGTTCCAGATAGAGCTTCTGGAGGTCTGTCCAGAAGTCCTCCTCTTCCTGAAGTACATCAAGAGACACTTAACAAATACTCAAGTTATATTCAAGATCAACAGTGTATACTATATATAGTATATACAGCAGGTATCGTCACTATGTCAATCTGCATATGACATGTCAACAGTTAGATGTGGTTAGAAAACACTAGTCTATGTTCTTAATATACAGTGCCTTGCAAAAATATTCAAATCCTTGGACCAATATTCAAACGGTGATGAAATATCATTCTCTGTGATATTTTTATTTTAAAACAGAGACTCCAAATCAAATAACAGCCTCCACCTGTGAACAATTGAAGTTGCTGTGTTGTTTAGTGCTCATTGATGGTGACTTGAGAGAATCCAGAGAAGCCAACAATCATTTTGAAGGAGCTACAGAGTTTAGTGGCTTTGTGTGGAGGAATGTTCCACCAATCAATCATGTCAAGAGCTCTGCATAAAGCTGGCATGTATTTGAGGGTAGCAAATGATGAAACTGTATTTTGACCTGTTTTAGATTAGTTCCAAATAGTCAACAAATGTATTTAATAAATTAAAAGAGTATTACAATTACCGTACAAGTATCATAGGTTAGGGTTAGGTTTGAGATGTTGCATGAGCAAAAATGCATGCAGAGCTGAGGAAAATGCAAGAGCGAGCTTTCCCGAACCTCACTCTGGTTTATAGCCCAAACTGCAGTTGTTGGTTAGCTAACATAAAGATGCCAGGACTACTTCTGCTGAATAGGACCCCTTATCGATTAGGGACAGATTGCAATCCGTTCCTGGGGCCATTCATATGACAGTGGTGTTATCAGGAGGATCCACCAGGGTAGGCAGTTCAAAGTAACAATCTGTTAACCATTAACATTCCAATGACCGCCTACTGAGACAGAAATTAAGCACCTATGAATAAAGCACTTTACTGACTAATGAACGATCATTTAATATGTAAATAAACATGGAATTAACCTTTTAGAAATGTCATCACAAAAAGAAGCTATTACCCAAACTGCCACCTGAAAGCATGAGGTTGACCCAACTGCTATGTGGAATATGGTTTTGTGGTCAGATGCGATCTGTTTGACCCAAATAGAATACGCTGTCTGTGGCATGACCCAAACACTGACGGAAAACCAGAATTGCTTATGCGTTTGAATATATTTGTGTGGCACTGCATAAATACGTACACCTTCCATGAATATGTAAAATATGTTTTCTACCTTGGATGTAACTCTGGAGTATCATAATGATGTTAGAAATATAATGAAAACTCTACCTTAACAAGACGTTCTTCATTCAGCGGGCAGTCGTATGATTTATTATATAGCTGTGATACCCAGTCTGAAGATTTGAAAAGACATGACACTGTCATGTACAAGATGTTCCTAGTACACATACAGACACTGCTCTTATTCTGTGTTACATACTGAGCATACCAGAGTGCATTCATTTATTTGCGTGATTAGAATTCAAATGTGTAGTCTACTAGGTGATATCAATGTTCATATTTCTCTCCCACATTTTTAGATAACATTTTGATGCTCATCACATTTTCACAAAACAAACAGTTGTATATAAAATGTACCTACTTTGTGGAGTATTTTGAGAATGCAATTCCATATCGCTAGAAAAAAAATAAGTACATCTTAACATTGGTTTTCTCATAACATATGAAGATTACAAAAATGCAGCTTAAAAAAATGTTTTACCTTATAATTTCCTCAGAGGTCAGATCTGTGTTCAATTTGGGCATATCATCCATCGCCACAGTTTCTGTCACCTGGCCATTCTGATCTGCCAGTTTACCACAGTCCCAACAGAGACATTTGCAGCACTTGGCCTGTAGGAGGCGCTGTGTGATAGTCTGGGTTGGTGGTTTATCAGCAGCTGGGCCCACTGTCTCTCGGGTGCCCCAGGACACATTGTTCATGTTGACCATTGAGTAGATGGTCAGCAGGAGGTAGCCACTTGGGATACAGACGAAGTAGAGGAGCCCGTAGATGATCAGAGGGAACTCCTTGGGATGGAGAGCCGCCGTGAGGACATTAATCAGCACCATTATGATGATAAACAGAGCGCTGGGTGTCCAAATGGTCTCCAGAATCACAGTTCCTGAGAGGAACAGAGAGCAAAAACGATACATTTTAAGCTTATTGTGCTTTTTGTTACATTCAAGTAAAGTGTGGGTTCAATATACACCCATGAAGTCAAACCAAACAGTCTGTGTGGAACTTTAGGATTTAGAAATTCTGTTTGAATTTCTGTTTTAAGTTTTGAATACATCCAGTGCAATTACATACCTATAATGGAAAGAGCAGTTGCGATCATGAGAAAAGCATAGAAGACACTAAAGATGGCTGCTATGGTGATCTGTGTCTCTGACTTCAGGTTGTAGCACAGAATCAGATATATGACAGGAGGAACCACTGCAAGGAAGAGAGCGACGTTGGGTTCTATGTTTAGGATTAACGTCAAGCATCCTGAAAAAGAAAGAGGGACAGAGTCATTAATGAATAACATTTTTATGTTTTTAGGACATGGCTGCAGACTCTGCTCTCATAGGAAGTCATTTGGGTCCCAGGACAGTGAAGAGCTGCCTTCACATAACGGTTTGTTGTTTTCCTCAAGTGAATGACTATGTTTAGGAGAACCGGAGGTAACTTTTATCAACAACACAGTGATTCAAGCATGTGCATCAACATTAGGAATCCATCTCCCTACAAGCACAGGGGTAAACAACCAATTGGGCCACAGGGGGGACAGAGGTGGCTGAACAAAGACCACAGGTAGGAAGAGTTTGTAGGTAGCTGTGCCAGCAAGCACCATGTTCTTGCTGTGCATTCTTTTACATTTTAGTCATTTAGCTCATGCTCTCATCCAGAGAGACTTATAGTAGTGAGTGCATAAAATTCTGATCGGGTCCCCCATGGGAATCGAACTCACAACCTCTGGCTTTACAAATGCCACACACATGACCTGCACAAACACAGAATCTGAGCACAGAGTCAATGTTAACATGTGTTTGATTCTGACCTGCTGCCTTTAATCTTATCCTCCCTGTCGTTTTAAAATAATATACAAATATTACAGCCTCACTCCTTATTAAATACTTTTATAAAAAGTGTGATTGCTGGTAAAACTGGCACTGGCTAAAAGTGCATGAGCCACGACAGACTGGTCGCCATGCACTACCTGCGATCATTAGGCAGATGGTGGCCGGGCCCAGGATGGAAGCAATTACGCTGAGAATCTGGTAGAGGATGTAGGGTTTGGAGATGGAGCTGTTCTTCTGGGCAGTCAGAGACCCTGTGCGCAGCAGGTCCATGGTGTTGGCCATGGTGGAGGGTACCCAGCGCCGTCTCTGGTTGTAGAACTCCTTGAAGTCCTGGGGGGCATTGGTGTAGGCATCTGATGCAGCGTTGTACTCCACCCTCCAGCCCTGCTGCAGAAGGAGAGTACACAGCCAGCGGTCTTCACCTGTGACAGACCAGAGAAGGAAGGAGACTTACTGTAGAGAAGGGTACAGGCTTGGCAGTGTTAGTCCTGACTAGGGGAAAGTATTTACCTTGATCGTACTGTATATAATCGCTGGCATCGGTAGCTATAGTATTGTATTTCTTGGTGACGTTGTCGTCCATGAGAGCTGCGCCTCTGTACAGACTGAAGCATCCAGGGCTGCACAGCACACAACCAAACACATGCTCTGCAGTCTTCTGGAGCCAGTGGCCCACTGCGTACTCAAACTTCTGGTACCAAACCATAGGACCTGGGCAACGTAACAGATTGACCTGACAGTTGTTTATTCCATTCACCTGGTGTCCGAGTTCCAAATTAGTCGGTTATTTAAGATCCGATATGAAAAATATCAGTACGCCCACGTTTCTGGGACTGACGTTGGATAGCAAAACATAGCACCTGTTACCAAAATTATGATGTAATACATTTCGTAAATCGGAACTTCAAACTAACTTGTTTCTATTTGACCATACAAGGTCCATATAGAACCTTATAGGATTTAGTTGGTGTTAGATGAAATATAACGAGAGCTTCATGTACCTGTGCCTGTCGGGTGGATCCTTCCACATGCTGCACCCACATGTGGGTAGAGTTTCAGTCGGTCTATCAGCAGCATCACAGCAGAAGGCTGGAAGTCAGTGTCCCCGTCCAGAGCCAGGATGTAGGTGTTGGCCTTCTCTTTCTAACATAATACAATATTATCAGTCCTGCATCCTATGTAATGTAGGGCAATAATATCTAAAAAATGTAACAAAGAAAGATTACTGGAAATAGAAAAAATCTTTATTCTCCCCAAAGTGATTTGTGTGTGTGTGTTTATCAGGCACATTTGCTATTTTTACCTTCATAATTTTCCTGAGATTTGTCTCTTTTTCAAACTCTTTGTCATGCTCTTTTTTAAGGTCTTGAAAATCCATGAAATACTTCCTGTTGAGTCGCCAGCCGAGAATGTAGTACAGGTACATGATCTGCAAGAACAGTGAGTTAACTTAATAGATCTGTTGGTTAACATCTAATACAACTTAGTCATTGAACTTTAACCCCTGTAAGTTTAAGGCTTTCATGCTGATATGAGCCACAAACAGTCTGAAGAATGTAACTTGCATGAATTACTGCAAGGAAGTGTGTAATTGGTTAATGGTCGAGAAACGGGACATTTCAGCTATGGCACCTAATTTAGTAAACAAGCTCTTTGTCTCACCTGAGACCACCTCTTCTTGTGGCGGATCAGTAGTTTGTCCTTAAAGTGCACCATCAGCATGTTTCCATGAGGGAGGGTGAACTCCAGTCGACCTCCGTAGGGGGTACGAATGATCCTCATACTCTTATCCAGTCGCCTTCCTTTATCTAATCTGCTTCCTTTGACGAAGTCCGAGTCCTCATCAGTGAAAATCCTGAAGTGGATGAAATGAGAGGAGTCGTCACATTATTCTCCCCTTGGTTTTATTATCTGCAGGGTTAACTGAAATGTAGCAGTGCTGGGACTGAAATACAGACTGTTAGCCTACTGTGTGCTACTGTGCTACTTTGAATTCTGGCAAATTGGTATGGAAAGTCCCATGAGTTCTCTGTGGCATAAAAAACATTCCACAGCCACAATGTCAGTTTTATGTACCTAACATTTCATGGCATCATACAATGTCAGTTTTATATACCTAACATATATTATGACATCATACAATATCAGTTTTATACAGCAAACATACATAACGTCCATTATAATGTCCTTGTCCCTCCGGTTTTGCCTCTAATCTGGACTAGGTTTAAATAGACTCTGGGCTTAGCCCACATATATTGAATTATTAAAATTTGGACTCTTAATATGTTCACCCGGCACAACCAGAAGAGGATTGGTCACCCCTTGGAGCCTGGTTCCTCTCTAGGTTTCTTCCTAAATTTGGCCCTCTTGGGGAGTTTTTCCTAGCCACTGAAGTTCATCACTATTGTTGTTTGCTCCCTGGGGTTTAAGGCCGGGTGTTTTGAGGAAGCACTTTGTGACAACTGCTGATGTAAAAAGGGCTTTATAAAATAAATTTGATTGATAACGACATCATACAATATCAGTTTTATATACCTAACATATATTATGACATCCTAAAATGTCCATTTTATATACCAAGCAAATATGACATCATACAATGTCAGTTTTGTATATCTAGCTTGTGTTATGACATCATTCTGTCAGTTATAACTGACATATATTATGACATAGAACGTGTAGTCATTGTTTGTACAGATTATACATTATGGATGTGCACTTATGGTCACTACTTACTTGTAAACATTTTGGATCACATCCACCAGGTTCTCTGCATATTCATTCACATGTCGTTCTTCACTGCCTTTCACCTCTTTAAAAGCATCGTCAAAGTAAATGTGGAACTCAAAGCTCACATCATTGTTGTGGTTATTCTTTGGCCTGTATCTGTCCAGTCTAATAAAGAATAAAATTAAGAGAACATTTAATGATTGTTTTTTCTCCCAGGAATTGTGTAATAGTCAATTATGTACTGTAAATAACCGGACTGTACCTGAGCATGGAGATGATCATTCTCATCATTTCGTCGTAACTCTCATGCCACATGGTTGCACACAGAAACACTGTGACTTGGTCATCTTGCTTATGGCTGAAAGAAATGTTGCAAATGTGATTTGACAAAAATGTACCAAGAATTCACTGTCCCACACAAACTATATAACTTGAACACACTCCTAACCTTACCGTTTCTTCTTCCTCTGAATCTGAAATCGCATGTTGAGCAATATGGACTGTTCCGTAAAGGCGCCTTCGTACATCCTTCTCACAAGCAGGTCCTTGGTCCTCTCAATTCGCTGCAGCTGGAGGCCCCAGATGTAGATGGTGCAGAGCACCCAACCCAACCACCAGCAGAGTGAAGAGCCAACTAAGAAGCCGATTTGTCTTAGGTTGGTCATGTCGTTGGGACAGAGGGAATGAGTGATATCCCAAATGAGCTTTACATACCAGACAGCGTTATGACTTAGGCCATTGCTATTTGTGATGTTGTTGCAGTACTCTGCCACTGTTAAGTTAGCACCTCTGGTGTTACTCGACTTCTGGTAGAAGATAATGACAGGAGATATGAAAGCTGCCACAACCCCCAAA
>JACXGJ010008954.1:11081-25759 GCA_016801105.1 Esox niger
TATCTGGATTCCCACCAAGATCCAGATCACCCTCCCCACGTTGCCTGGAACTGACGTCACTGATGACCAGTCTCTACCAGACAGAGGGACGTACGCCCCCACCACAGCCGCTGTCACCAGGATCCGAACCACGCTGGACAGGACGCCCACCAGATTCCTGGATCTAGCTATGTCTTCAGATATGCTGTTCAGGAAGGGGTTTCTGAAGAGGGTGCTGTAGTTCTCCCACCAGTTCAGTGAGATAAAGATGGTCCCCACTATAGCAAGTCCGATCATGATCTTCATCACTCTATCTTCTCTTATTTGCAGGTAGCTGATGATGAAGAGCACATAGCCTGCCAGTATGAGGACTATCGAGATGATCGGGGGCACTATGAAGCGTTTTCCCCCGTTTGCTCCACACTGAGCGATCACCTGGAAGATCGAGGACAGAAGACTGACACTGTTCAGAATCATCACGTTTGTCACAATGTCAAAGAACGGCATGGCAACGATGGTGAGAACCGCGGTCCCAAATGCCACCAGGAATTCAACCGACAGCACCTGGAAAACAGATGAATGGTTAGAATTAAAACTGTACACATTTCCAGACATGGAAGTGATGGAATGCTAAAGGGAATATAATATAACCCACACTATTCACATAAACATAGAAAAACTATGATGACTATTGTATGCCCTTCCATAACCATAAAATCTCCATAGACAAACATTGACAGTACAATGGGTCATACTGAAGAGCTCAATGACTTTCCACAAGTCAGTTTGTGAAATGTCTGCCCAACTAGACCCACCCTGGATAATTGTCAGTACACTAATTGTGAGGTGGATGTTTCAAGGAGTATTATACAAACTCACAGGGTGGAGTCGCCGAGTGCTAAAGCGCGTAGCATGTACAGTCGCCTATCGTCTGTTACATCACTCACCATTGAGTGCCAAAGGGCCTCTGGAAGCAACATTAGCACCGGAACTATACGCCGGGAGCTTCACAAGAAGTGTTTCCATGGCCAAGCAGCCGCGCGCCAACCTCACATTAACATGGACACTTCCACGTGTCTGCTGGGTTGGTGTAAAGCATACTGCCACATTTCCACTGGAGCAGTGGAAACGTCCTCTGGAGTGATGAATCACACTTCACCAACTGGCAGTCTGATGGACGAATCTGGGCGTTGGGGATGAAAGGATAACACTACCTACCGGTATGCATAGTGCCTACTGTAAAATTTGCTGCAGGTGGGATAATGGTCTGGACAAAATAGTTAGCAGCTTTGTCCATAATACATCTACAGACAAGTGACAAATTAAAGGAAAACCCAACATAAAGCATTTCAGGATGTGTTGGGCTATGAGCTGCCAGAACAGATTCAATGCGCCTCGGCACAGATTTTACAAGTCTCGGGAATTTGACTGGAGGGATGGGACACACTATTCTCCCAAAAGATTTCCCTTATTTGATGTTTTGAAGATGGTGGTGGAGAGTGCTGTCTAACATGTCGCTCCAATATCACCCACAAGTTTTCAGCCTGGTTGAATCGGTTGAACTTTATTGTCAAGTACAGTACAACCGAATGCAGTTAGCATCTAAACAGAAGTGCATATTGAAGAGTGCAGAAAATTTACAAGTGAAACAATTAAGAATAATGGATGTTATATGTGGGCAATGAAGGCTACTGCAAACACACATGGCTGTCACTTGTTGAGATCTGGGGACGGCAAAGGCCATAGCATATGATTCACATCAGTTACACACAAGATAATGTCTTATTAGTACATCTGATTCTTACCCACACAACTGTCTTCCTTGAGGGTTTCTGGGAGTCTTTGAATATTATCTTCCACAGGCTTTTGATGAGGAGCAGGACACTTGGACCAATCACTGCCACACTGATACTGAGGAGAGCGCATGGCTTTTCGTCAGCTGGGACTGTGTAGGTGGCATTACTTGACAGTGTAATCAGGAGCAGAAAGGATCCCTGTAAAACAAATAACTGACATGATCAGACATGGGAAAGTTCTTTTATTTGCCAAAACAAATAC
The DNA here is from genome assembly GCA_016801105.1 of Esox niger. Taxonomy (NCBI): domain Eukaryota; kingdom Metazoa; phylum Chordata; class Actinopteri; order Esociformes; family Esocidae; genus Esox; species Esox niger. The sequence continues at coordinate 13,119 of JACXGJ010008954.1, forward strand.
CTGAATTCAATACTTGAATGTTTGGGATGAATTTGCAATGGAAGACTTAAAGTACTTTACTCTATTGGACAAAAGAGACAATTACTTATTTCACAATTGTTGTCATATTTTGTTGACACAATTGATGATGAAACTATACTTAAAAAGGTGATATAGAAAACCTAGGGTTCTGTAGCTGTTCCCATAGAGCACCTTAAAAATATATTTTGGTTCCAATTAGAAATCCTTTTAGTTCCGTTTACACACAGGATTCAACTTGGTCTACTTGGAACCAACAATGGTTCTCCAAGGAACGCAATACCTTCTCTTCTATGTCAATACTTGCTGTACAGCTGTTGCTTTGCAGTCAGAAGAAAATACTGTTTACGGCCTTATTAACAATGCCCTGGGGCCAACTCACATGTCCTGGTGGTGGAAATTAAAGTGTGGCCTTGCCTGGTCACAATTTTTGTGATTGAGCATGTTGTTCTGTAATTTCACATTTTGAGAAAGAGAACAATGAAATCCTTAAATCTTACCTTGCTAAATACTGTCAAAGCAAATACAAGAAGGGCGACTATGAACAAGGTTATCCATTGCAGGAATGTCACTTGAGTTTGGGAAGTCTCCTCATCCTTGATGACTGTTGCTTCTTTAAACACGTCCCAAGAGCTCCTAAAAAACAGGAATAAAATGTTCTTGACACTTCATATTGGTAATGAAAGAATGATGCGATTGAAAGTTAGCCTAACTGAACTTGATAATGTATTGATATTGCTCAAATATAGATAAAGGCGCAAACCCCATTTATGTAGCGTGGGGATTTACCATAAAAAAACAGTTGTTACTACTTTTATATGTGTGAATTACCTGAGCATTTGCTTTTCTTCTACATCCATCTTGTCCATGTTTGTGGTGTCAACAACCGAGCCAAAGAATGGTATCCTCCCATATATCTGATTGTGTGGAATGCATTTGCATAATAATGGTCTTTTGGAAAGTTGTGGGTGTGTAACATGTAGTCTTTTTCCTCTTTGAATGACCTGTAAACCACATAATGCATGTGGTGAGAAACCAAGTTCAATTGTTTGGTGTTTTCATAAACCCCAAACATAAAGGAAACAAACAAAGAATACCAAAAGGAACAAAAAAGTGACCCGGACAAGAGAAACAAACAGGGTAACTCAAAGACAAAGGTTTAACAAATGTTTGTAACAAATGTCCCAGAACTGAGGGAGTGGATCTCACCATAAGTGGATTTGCAATGGCCCATTCTAGCATTTGGGATACAATGAAGCCTCCATGGGCCTACTCAGAACATTTTGCCCCACACTCATGGAATGCAGTTCAGTGTCATCTTAAGATAAATCATTTAGAGCATATAAGACATTTAACATTTCTTATGAATTATATTTTTGTAATTTGTGATGGTATATCTTATCTTATGTTTAATTTCTATTTTTATTCATTTTCATTGTTGAAATACAGGACTCAGCTGTGGGGGTGTCAGACGTCCCAGGTGTAAACCACACGCTGACCTACATTTATCACTGTCATAAGACACTTTTACTATATGTTTTCATTTCATGACCTACATTTACCACTCAAAAAGGGAGGTTGCATCATCCATAGTTTTCCCCAAAGACAAAGACAGTTCATTTATTGTAATAGACCTTTCTTTAGCCAAAGTAGCCCCAAAAAATATATTGACATTCTCTCAACACGTTACTCAAAAATCTAAAAAAACCATTTCTTCAATACAGGTTGTTAAGTCCTCTCTCTGATACCCCAAATGAGATATTTCTCATTTTGTTCAGTGTGACATTAACTGATTTACAAGAAGGTACATTTTTTATAACCCTACTTTACTCGTTATTAATAGTGTGCCAATAATTGTGGAGGGTAGTGTACATATATTTTGCACTACAAAAATGTATTTACTTTCCTTATACAGTAGGTAGCTCTTTACTGTAATACTGCATCTCAACATTCATGTTGAGAAAGGTTAAAGGAATGTTGACCAAATGTTTACCTAATAATTGCTTCCATAGAAAGGAAATAACGTCTTTATGCCTGTAATCCAGTTTAGTAAAAATCTTCCTCAGCTCCCATTGAGGAAACACTGAGTGAAATCAATACATGAATACACAGCTGTATTTCTTCTTAAATGCACAAGTGGTTGTCATTGTAGTCAGTCACTGGGGAAATTCTTCATCCTAAATGAACTAGCATTGTCCAAAAATTATCTGGCACCAACAGGATTTTATTTTATTCAGGAGTATATTTTCATTCAAGAAAGAGAGGGGCACCATTTCCAGCAGGCACAATCCTTGTCCCCCTGTCAATCCAAAAACATAGTACCTAAATTTACCAAACTCACAAAGTTATTGATTCTCTACCAAACCATCAAATTCAATGAGTTTAAATTAATCTGGAGTTTATTTACATTCATTGAAGAGGGGGGCAACATTTTGCCCGGCACTGGTGAAATCCATGACCTCGTCAATCAACATAATCACTATCTACAATGTATCTTGTTTCTGCAGTTGAACATTTTTATTACTGGAGAACAATATACATTTCTACTTAAAAATAACTTTCCAGCTGAATGCACATCTCCGGGTCCACTGCAGTAACACGTGCGGGGAGGAAGCATGTGAGCACTATTAGGGTTGCCAACCAGGCAAGGTGAGAGGGGAATTAGACATGACTAATGGAGCGGGAGAATTGTAGAAAGGCAAAAAATAAATAGATATGATCATTTGTATTTCCAGGACACCGATGCAGGTTTTATCCCAAGTAAAGGAGTTCAAGTATCTCGGGTCTGGTTCACGAGTAAGGGCAAAATGGAGGTGGAGATTGGCTGGAGAATCGGAGCAGCGGGGGAGGTATTGCATTTGCTTTACCGCACCGTTTTGACGAAAAGAGAGCTGAGCCAGAAGGCAAAGCTCATGATATACCGGTCAAATTTCCTACCCTCACCTATGGTCATGAAGGCTGGGTCATGACCGAAAGAACTAGATCACGGGTACAAGTGGCTGTAATGAGTTCTCAGAAGGGTGGCTGGCGTCTCCCTTAGAGACAGGGTGAGAAGCTCAGTCATCTGTGAGGAACTCGGAGTAGAGCCGCTGCTCCTTTGCATTGAAAGGATCCAGTTGAGGTGGTTTGGGCATCTGGTAAGGATGCCCCCAGGACGTCTCCCTAGGGAGGTGTTCCAGGCGCGTCCAGATGGGAGGAGAACTCGGGGTAGGCCCAGGATTAGGTGAAGAGATTATATTTCGACGCTGACCTGGGAACGCCTCGGGATCCCCCAGTCAGAGCTGGCAAATGTAGCTCGGGTAAGGGAAGTTTGGGGTCCCCTGCTGGAGCTGCTGCCCCCACGACCCGACAATGGATAAGCGGATGATGATGATGATTAAGATGAATTTGTATTTCACTGTCACCATGTGTTTTTTGTACCCCTGCCACACAGCACATTAGCTGCTCACTGTCGATGGGTGTCTTACACAGCTGTGATGGAACCATTGGTCGCAGCCATCACACGCAATCTGATCACAGAGAAAGTAGAAGGCGTAGAGAAGGTCTTTGTTATTATTATCAGTTTCAGGTAATTAACAAATCTTCTTGAGTTATGGAAGCACTAAACATAAATAGTTTGGAAACATGTAGTTTATGGTATTATTTTCCAATGTCAATTATGAGATCATATTAAAGAAGTACTTTTCAATTGTTACAACAACAAATTAGTTGAATAATAAATTAAAATTTTTGTGGAGGGACAGCATCTCCCCAGTGCCTCCAGCTTCCCACGTAACATGCACAGCATTCTTAAATCATCTTCGGAATTGTCTTACAACCTCATTTCCAAACAAGTTGGGACACAGTAAAATATTAAGGAAAACAGAATGTACTGATTTGCAAATCATTTAAACCCTAGAAAAGAGTACAAAGATAACATATCAAAAGTTGAAACTGAGAAATGTTATTGTTTCTTGAAAAATACATTTGAATTTGAATTTGATGCAAGTTTCAGAAAAGCTGGCACTGTGCTTTGGGGTTGTGCATCTTCTCATCACCGCTTTCATTTCTGAAGAATGGTTCACACTTTTAATTTCCCTAGATCCTTCAACATGGGGTGAAAATGATAGTTACCTGCTTTTAGGAATGACACACCTAGATGGCTTAAGCATTACACCAGTAAAGTAAACACACGCTCATATCTTCCAGATGTCTAAAATAGCTTAAGAAGCTGTCATTAAACGGCCATCAGTTGTTTTTGAGAATTCCAAACATGTTTCTGCGTATGCTCTACAGATTATCTGTAACATTTGAACTAACTTCCAATCAAAACTAACCCTTGCCAAAATCTTAACCTACAGTATATCCTAACCTTAACTCCTACCCTAAACCTTATTCAAAACAACCCTAACAAGCAGTTGCTTATTAACAGATTGTGGGTAGTACCACTCTCCATAGAAACTCAATATATGTAAATTGGGACTTAAAATAAAGTATAACCCAGCATTCTACATCCCTGTTTTCAAAAAAGTTGGGATGCTGTATAAAATGTAAAAAAACTGAATGCAATTATCATTTGAATCCTATATTCAATAGAAAATTGACAAAGAATACATCAAATGTTAAAACTGAGAAATGTTGTTGTTTCTTGAAATATACATTATATTACCACTTTGAATTTGATGCCAGTAGCACATTTAGTAAAAGCTGGGACAGGGGCAGCAAAAGACTGTAAAAGATGTGTAATGAAAGAAAACCTGGTGGAATATCTCCCAACTAATTGGATTAATTGGCAACAAGTGCATCCTAGCGAGGATGAGTCTTTCAAAATAAATATAGGGAGGGGGTCTCCTCTCTGAAAGACTGCGCAGGCAAATAGGGGAACAATTTAAGAATAACATTTAGCAACAAAAAATTGCAAAGAGTTTCAGTATCTCATCTACGGTATAGTATCATTAAAAGATTCAGAGAATCTGGAGAAATCAGAGAAAAGGCCGAAAAGCAATATTGGATATTGCCTGATTTTCAGGACCTCAGACAGCAGTGCATTAAAAACAGACACAATTCTTACAGTTGACATCACTGCATGAGCTCAGGAACATGTCCAAAAACCATTGTCTGTGAACACAGTACGTCGCTGGATCCACAAATATAACTTTAAACTCCACCATGCAAAGAAGAAGCCGTATATAAACAAGATCCAGAAATGCTGCTGCCTTCCATGGGCCTGAGCCCATTTAGGATGAACTGGAGCAAAATATAAGATTGTCCTGTGGTCTCACAAATCAACATTTACAATTATCTTTGGGAATCATAGACACTGTGTCCTCCGGATTAAAGAAGAGAGGGGCCATCTGGCTTCTTACCAGCGCACAGTGCAAATGTCAGAATCTGTGATGGTATGGGGGTGCATTAGTGCACATGGCATTGGTGAGTTGCACATCTGTGAAGGCACCATGAATGCTGAACAATATATTAAGGGTTTTGGAGCCATTCATGCTGCCATCCAGACAACATCTTATTCAGGTTAGGCCTGCTTTTTTCAGCAAGACAATGCCAAACCACATTCTGCATGTTTTACAACAGCATGGCTCTGTAGCAAAAGTGTCTAGATGCTAAACTGGCCGGCCGGCAGTCCAGACCTGTCACCCATTGAAACATTTATCGCATTATAAAACAAAAAATACAACAAAGGAGACCCGAACTATTGAGCAGCTGCATAAAATAAAATAATGGGCATGTATTTTTCCAAAAACAATACAAATTCTCATTTTCAACATTTGTTATGTTGTCTTTGTACTATTTCCAATTACATGTAGGGGGAAATGATTTGCATATCATTGCATTATGTTTTCTTTCCATTTTACGCATCATCCCAACACTTTTGGAAATGCGGTTGTATTACAATTAAGACAGCTAAAGTAAACTCCAAAATGTATTTGGATAGTGACTCATTTTAGATTATTTGCTCTGTTTTTTTCACTTCCAGTTTAACACCATTAAACTGCAATTCTATCATATTTTGCAATCTCCCTCACAAATTATATGAAAATATATAGCAAAATACCAGGAAACTCCTTATATACTTGCAGTGTCTCACATCTGCTCCAAAATTCAATGCAAAAAATGTTATGCATGGAAAATATTGGATTTCCCCAGGAATCTTAGTTTCGTAGTGTTGTCAACAGACCCTTTCAGATGTACAGTATGTTTTAAATCTTTAAAACCAGACTTGGAGCACACACTCTCTGCCAAGAAGCAGACAGAGAAGCAAAAGCAGAGCTTGTTTGGCAATGCTAGTTGTTTGGCACAGAATCCAACCAAGTCAGTAATGGTTGAATTTGCCATTTTTGACACTGATTGTGTAATTTATTTTCATCGGCCCAATGAACACCGAGATGTCTATTTCAAAGTTTATTTCACAACAGAAATGAGAGAAGTGGAATAAGGTTTGAGTTAGGTGTGATACCTGTGTTATGGGAGGACTATAGAAGATTGTGGAAAATACAAATATAAAGAACTACTAACCCATGTAGCCTTTGTAATAGAGTGGATATAAAACATCTACACAGCCCTGTTTAAATGCCAGGTTTCTGTGATGTAAAAGAATAAGACATACATCATGTCAGAATTTTCCTACTTTTAATGTTACCTATAATGTGAAAATAATGTGATTATAATGTGATTCAATTGAAAAATATCCAAGCCCGGCTGAAGTTTGCAAAAACAAACATCAAGTCTCCCAAAGGCATGTCGGAAAGTGTATTATAGTCTGATGAAACCAAGGTTGAACTTTTTGACCATAGTTCCAAAAGGAATGTTTGGTGCAAAAACAACACTGCACATCACCCAAAGACCACCATACCCACAGTGAAGCATGGTGGTGGCAGCATCATGCTTTGGGGCAGGTTTTCTTCAGATGGAACCGAGGCCTTAGTCAGGGTGGAGGGAATTCTGAATACTTCCAAATACCAGGCAATTTTGTCACATAATCTTCAGGTCTGTTAGAAAGCTGAAGATGAAGATGAAAAGGAAGTTCAAATTTCAGCATGAAAACGACCCAAAGCACACATCCATATTCACTGAAGCATGGCTTCACCAGAAGAAGATTAACGTTTTGGAATGGCCCTGCCAGAGCCCAAACCTGAATCCAATTTAACATCTGTGGGGTGATCTGAAGAGGGTTGTGCACAGGATTTCCTCGCAATCTGACAGATTTGGAGAGCTTTTGCAAAGAAGAGTGTGCAAATATTGCCACGTCAAGATGTGCCATGCTAATAGACTCCTACCCAAAAAGACTGAGTGAGGTAATCAAATCAAAAGGTGCTTCAACAAAGTATAATTTTAAGGGTGTGCACACTTATGCAACAAGGTTATTTTATATTTTTCAAATAATGTCAGTTTGTTTTTCATTTGAATTGTTTACATTATAGGTCAAATTAAAGGTGGAAAAAGTTCTGAAACAATTAATCTTTGTCTCATTCTTTTACAGCACAAACACCTGGCATTTTAACAGGGGTGTGTAGACTTTTTATATCCACTGTAAATGCCATCATTGTGGTTCTGCAGAACAAACAGGTCAATCAAACTATGAGGAAATTTCCCCCAGTTATGAAAGCTGACCTAGATTTATTTCTGACATAAGACACTTCATTACAGACATACTACTGTTCATCAGAGATACAGTGTAGACATTGTTAATTTTGGAAATGTCTATTGTGGCTGGAAACTGTTTAATTTTTATGGAATATCTACATAGGTGTACAGAGGTTCATTATCAGCAACCATAACTCCTGTGTTCCAATGGCACATTGTGTTTGCTATTTTATAAGGCTAATTGATCATTAGAAAATTAGCACAGCTGAAAAGTGCTGTGCTGATTAAAGATGCAATAAACCTGTTCTTCATTTGAATAGTTCAGCATCAGCGTATTTGGGTTCGATTACTGGTTCAAAATGGCCAGAAACTAGAAACGTTCTTCTGAAACTTGTCAGTAGATTCTTGTTTTGTGAAATGAAGGCTGCTTCATGTGTGAAAATGCCAAGAAACTGAAGATCTCATACAACAATGTGTAGTAGTCACTTCACAGAACAGATCAACCTGTCATTTCCTGGAAGCTGAAGCTGCATACTCTTAGAGTATTGAAAAAATGTCAATAATGTCAACCACCGAGAATGTTTAGGATGCTCTGAGTTAATGTGTATGACAGCATTTTCCAGTGCCCCCCCCAAATTCAGCAACATTCCATAGGCCACAATCAAAAGCCTGCGCAACTCGTGAAGATGAAATGGTGGTCACAGTTTTTTAAATATATTTGTGAACAACAGATATAGTTCCATATCAATCAATATTAATTGTTTTATAAAGCCCTTATTACATCAGCAGTTGTCACAAAGTTGTCACAAAGTGCTTTTACAAAACACCCGGCTTTAAACCCCAAGGAGTAAACAACAGAATTTTTTAATTTCAGTGGCAAGGAAAAACTCCCTAAGAAGGCCTAAATTTAGGAAGGAACCTAGAGAAGAACCAGGGTCAGAGGGGTGACCAGTCCTGTTCTGGAAGTGCTGGGTGAACATAATTCATATTGTATTAATAAAAAATGCATGTGGGCTGAGTCCAGCATCTATTTAAACCTAGTCCAGATCAGAAGCATGACCATATGGACAGGGACAGGTGGGGGGGGGGTCAGCAGAGTGGTAACTGAAATCGTCAGGTATCGTTTTGATCTGCAACACAACCAGGAGGACTTTGGACAGGGACAGCAATGAGTCAAGCCTGGTACTCTGCAGGTGTGGGCCGAGACCTCCTGTCCTCCTGAGTTTAAAACGGCAGGAGACAGGGAACAATTAGAAAATGCATTAATTACATCTACAAGGATTTATAGTGGAGGAGATATGTCCCTACTCCCCCAGCACAATAATATAGCAGTGTAAGGCATTGGGAATAAGACAGGGGGGTCCAATGACACTTTGGCCCTATCCATATTCCCAGTCATAATTTGCACTCCCCGACAGCCCCCAGTCCCCGACAGCCCCCAGTCCCCGACTGCCCCCAGTCCCTGACAGCCCCCAATTTCTGCTGTGGTGCAAATTATATTTTGCATATGCCCCCGAAAAGGCTAGAGACGAATTCTTTCCAAAGCCACTAAATGTTGCAGATCAGTCTGCTACCATTTCCATCGAAACCCATACATCAGTTTTAGTTGTAGCCCTCAGACAAATGAACGTACTCCTTCTATTCATTTAAACACACTTAAGACAGTCAAAGAATCAAGTAAAAATAGAAACAACTTTATTTTGTCTTATCAGACATTTCAGAAAGAAGAAATACAAGACATTTTATTAAAATAAAATGATATTTGAGAACTATTTGTTTAACATATTTCCTTTCTCACAAACAAGATTATTTAGTTTCCTCACGTAGGCTTTTTCCCCCTATTGGTCAACATTATCCCTTCAGTCTTTTTCTCCACATGTTGAACACAGTGTGCATGTGGGCTTTCTGCAGATGTATTTATTGCATTCTACCCTAGTGGTGCTTGTTTTACTGTCGTGTCAAGGGGGGCAGAGCTAGCATCTTTTCCGTTTCTTGCACCTTTCTGTATCCACTGTATCCATTGCTGGTTGATTGGAGGAAGGTCTTGATGGTCCAGCTTGAATCTTTTGGACGGCAGATGCAGCTGCTGTCGATCGAGGAAGCCGGATTCTCCTCTGGATCTTGGGAGTGATGAGATCTTTGCCGTCATCCTCTATTGCTTGGGGTGAAAAGAGCTCAAAAGCTGATTACATATCATGGACTTGAGTGACAGCAAATCGTGTAGGCCCTGGAACCATTTATATTACACTGGAAGCTGACAGTCTACCTTGACTTTGTTGTGGTGACCATTCAATATGACAATGTTTAGATTCCATGTATTTCCTCTTGATGATGGTTGTCGTATGCTCTCTCTCTCCTCCTCTGAAACCTCTTCACTTAAGACAAAATCTGGATCATCAACAGCATTGCCCTCTATCTCTGAAATGGCCTCTGTTTCTGAGGAGAAGCTTGGGAAAGCTTCTTTTCAACCAAACACAATCCTAAAAGTGCAACCAGGACCAGTCACAACAAAATAAATCAAAGACACTTGTTTATTCTGCACCTGTGCAAATACATATATACATGACAGCCTCCGGGTCAAAATGACCCCCAACATCATGTTTGTATACAAAACCTACACAGACATTCCACAACACATTAGTGTGTCCACATTTTGCAGTCAGGTTCATGACCCTAATTGAGGCAAAGTAATTTAATTTCAAGGTGAAAAAGAGAGGTTAACTAGTATTTTAGACAAAAAGTGGAAATGGGTCAAACTGACCCACAACATAATAGGAAGGTTAAACTGTGTGGGTCAATTTGACCCATAACATAGTGGAAGTATTTTTTATTACCATAACAGGAGGTTTTAGAAAGCTGCTCTCCTAATGACCATAACCACAGGGTGTATTAGTTATGCATCAACCCCTGTAATACAACCATAATCAGAAGTGCTCTGCTGATCACCCTGAATGAATCACCTGTTGTGATTCCTCTACTCATTCCATAAGAGTGAATCACCCTGAATAAATCACCTGTTGTGATTCCTCTACTCATTCCATAAGAGTGAAACGAGTTAGATGACACAGAAGGCTGAAACAAGTTCTTACTAACAAGAGTTGGCATAACTAGTACACAAACTGTTGATGATTTTTCAAAATAAAGCATAAAAAAATTCACATGCTCACCTTAGTTACATGGATTTTAAGCAAGCAATGGTTAGTTCACATTATTTGATTAAAGAAATAAACGGAAGCATCTATTAAAGTTGCTATTTGCCCAAAGACTATAGTCAAGGTGACAAACATTATCCATGAAGTTGTTGAACTGGAATATCCTCCTTAATTATAACCCTCAAGGTTTTATAAGTATTCAGTGATTTATGAGAGGGAAGTAAAGATTAATTTCAAACAAGACCAGAAATAAAGAGCACCGACATGACACTTAATCATCTCTAAACCAAAAAACTAGTTTTCTTGAAAAGTGTCTGTGTGGTGAATGTGTAATTGAGTCATTGCCTTTAAAGGCATCTCCCAGAGTGAGGTTCCCACGCTCATCGTCTGAGCGCATTGTGACCACCCCCTTTACTGATGAACCCGGGTCCTGTACCAACCGCCATAGACACCCTGCAAAACTGCTTTGGGGGGAGCTGTCACGTATTCTCTCTCCCAGGTCCTCCGTTCAACTGCAGTGCCTTAGTTGAGGTCAGTCATTCTGTAATGTTAAAACAGGAGCTGGAGCAAAGGCGTAGGGAGAACGGAAGACTTATTCTATTAAAGGTAACAAAAACAACACAATAACAGACGCTACATGAGAACAGAGGCCTGTCACAGGTTTGGAAGCTAAACAATGGCAGAAAAAATACTTTTGAAGTCATACTTGCTCCCTGGTGTTGAAAATGCTCCCATGAACTGACTGAGTTTCTGTTTGACTTTATCCATTAATCTTTGATGAGCTTCTTAATGACTTCTTTCCTCAAGACTGTCATCAGTAGGTGTGCCTTATTCTTGTGGCATGCAAGTGGAAAGCCGTCTAGGCCAACAATAACATCTAACAATTCATTTTGAACCTGAACCATGTCAACTGGTGAGACCAATTTGGAGTTTTTTCAAATCACAGGCAAATGTTGCAAACCAAAATCAATCTTAGTCCTCTGTACTAAAACAAGTTTTTATATTTTGCAGTCCACAGGATTACATTCTTGGTTCTTTATTCTTCATTCTGTTTTTAAATTACAGGCATACATTATTTGTATGCCTGTACGCCATCTCTTGCAGAAGAGTTTACCTACCTGCCAAACATATATCTTAGGAATTGCCTTAATATACAAACCCGATTCCAAAAAAGTTGGGACACTGTACAAATTGTGAGTAAAAAAGGAATGGAATAATTTAGAAATCTCATAAACATATATTTTATTCACAATGGAATATAAATGACATATCAAATGTTGAAAGTGAGACATTTTGAATTGCAATGACAAATATTGGCTCCTTTTGGATTTCATGAGAGCTACAAATTCCAAAAAAGTTGGGACAGGTAGCAATAAGAGGCCAGAAAAGTTATATGTACATATAAGGAACAGCTGGAGGACCAATTTGCAACTTATTAGGTCACTTGGCAACATGATTGGGTATAAAAAGAGCCTCTCAGAGTGGCAGTGTCTCTCAGAAGTCAAGATGGGCAGAGGATCACCAATTCCCCCAATGCTGCGACAAAAAATAGTGGAGCAATATCAAAAAGGAGTTTGAAGTTATCATCATCTACAGTGCATAATATTATCCAAAGATTCAGAGAATCTGGAACAATCTCTGTGCGTAAGGGTCAAGGCCGGACAACCATACTGAATGCCCGTGATCTTCGGGCCCTTACACACAGGAATGCTACTGTAATGGAAATCACAACATGGGCTCAAGAATACTTCCAGAAAACATTGTCAGTGAACACAATCCACCGTGCCATTCGCCGTTGCCGGCTAAAACTCTATAGGTCAAAAAAGAAGCCATATCTAAACGGGAACCAGAAGCGCAGGCGTTTTCTCTGGGCCAAGGCTCATTTAAAGTGGACTG